>CAUYRT010078689.1:0-86096 GCA_963574885.1 Lepilemur ruficaudatus
AGAACAGAGCCATTGATCTTTGGAACAGGACTGAGAATCCAGAGATGAAACCATCTGCATATGGTAACCTAATCTTTGATAAACCAGACAAAAATATACACTGGGGAAAAGAATCTCTTTTCAATAAATGGTGCTGGGAAACTGGAGAAAACATGCAGAAAAATGAAGCTGGATTCCTACCTCTCACCTCTCACAAAAATACACTGAAGATGGTTAACAGACCTAAACCTAAGGCAGGAAACCTTAAGAATCCTAGAAGAGGAGATTGGGAAGACCCTCTCAGACATCGGTCTGGGCAACGAAGTCTTGAAGAAGACCCCCAAAGCAATCAATGCAGCTACAAAAATAAACAAATGGGATCCGATCAGATTAAAAAGCTTCTGCACAGCCAAAGAAACTATCACTAGAGCAAATAGACAACCTACAGAATGGGAGAAAATATTTGCTCTCTACACCTCTGACAAAGGTATGATAACAAGAATCTACCTAGAACTCAAAAGAATTAACAAGAAAAAATCGAACAACCCCATTTATAAATGGGCAAAGGAGATGAATTGTAATATATCTTATAAGAAGAAAAAATGTAGGATATTTAGGGGGAGGCATATAGATGGAGAATGAGGGGAGAGGCAAGGATTGGTGATAGGAGCCTGAGCAAGAGAATGTTGACATGAGAGCTAATGTGTTGGAGCCAGACAGTTGGAGCCAGGTAGACCTGTGTTCAAATTCAAGCTCCAAATGATAATCATGGACAAGTTCCTTAACATCTCCAAGCCTCTCTTATCATCAAACTTATCTCAAAGGCATGTTATGGAAATTATATAAGATGGTTATGAAAAACAAGTAGCACCGTGTTTCTCAGAGTTGATGGCAAACAAATGGTAAGCTGATATAACCTTCTAGGATGTGATGGATCCTTTATTCTTCATCTACAGCAATGCCTTCCTAAACTCAGTCTGAAGTAACTGCCACCACTACATAGCCCAGGGGAAGGGGCAATGAAAACTCAGGAATAAGTGCCAGAGAGCACACATCTTCTCCAGGTGCCATCCATCTTCAGAACTCCAGGTAAGTACCTGCCATTAATCCTTACTTTAAATACCTGTTTACATGGACCATTTTCCCCTTTATTTTAGGAAAAAATTTATTTAACTAGTGAATAAATGTTGGTTTTGTGTGTGCACCTTCTACAAGGGTTGAGAAGTGAACCAACAGAATAAATAGCAGATCGACATCTTGAATCCAAAGGGGAATTAGGCAGCTTATTAGGCAGACAGCAAAAACTGGAGGTGTTCACAAATGGCTTCGATGTTTCTGAAAGAAAATTTTTATTTTAAAAGAGAAGGCACATCAAATACCCTTGATGTTTTTCTCAACTCTAAACATCAGTGATTCTATGATTTTTGCCTGAATATGTGATTAAGATTTTTAAAATATATGTCATAGATTTTAGTACTCAAGTATACATCTGCTAAAGAAATTCTATTTGTCACTACTTTTTGACATTTTCTCTTTTGCTATGTGTTAATGTGTATCTTTATGAGCCTTTCTTTTCTATCCTTTTGCAGTTGACCAACTCCCAGCTGTCATGTCTTTTTATGGTGCTAGTATCTTTAGTCTGATTATTGTCAAATTTTGCAGATGTAGGAGCCATTTTTCCTCTTTAAAGTATCCTCTCATCTCCTCCTGATGTGTTCCTAACTGCCTGACTCTCAGCAGGCAATCTCTTCTCCCTTATTTCCAAATGCTTAAGGGACTAAGCTTGCAATAACTGATAAATTATTAATGAACACATTCTTTACAGACATCCACTTACTGTGTTGTTGATTTTTAAATTCAAAAATTTAAAGATGGTCTATCTTTAATATCAGATATTATTCAAATTTATACACTAAGTTATGATGTTTTCTTCCTTAGATATGAACAATATCCAAACAATAGAAATTAATATATCTAGCTTGAAAAACTTCTTCACATTTGACATTTAGAACCTTAAAATTTATTTCTGAAACAAAGAGCTACCTCTTTAGAACTAGGGAAGTGAGAAGAGTTGAATTTAGTAGCCAAATGGCAAAACATTATGTGAAAATCAAATTAGACATTGGAGGATTTTTTTTTTTTTTTGCCTTTCAACAGCTGGCAGAGTCTCACTCCAGAGAAGCTTTGGCAGATATTTATGCCAAGTTTACAATTAAGGAGGAAGAAACAATAAATATTGCCTCAGCTCACACACACATTATACATACATATATACATTCCCCACACTTCCTTTATCTTCTATGTGATTTGAAGTTTCAAAAGGAGAAAGCATAAATATGAAAGAAGAAGTATGTTTTCTTTAAAGGTATTAAGAAAAAAATATCATAAACACAAATTTAAGTACGTAAATAAACTTGTAAAAGGACATAATTTTAAGTGTAATTAAATTAATCAGTGCTAGAGTGACAGTCCAAAAATATAGCTCTCTAACTTAATTTAAGAAAGGAATTACCAGATCTCTTCTGTTTTTATTTTTTTTTCTCCCCTCTATATGGAAACTTTGAAGTCTATAGTCACCATTGGTACATACAAGCCCCCTCTAACTTTGTTATTTTATTTTTCCCTTTGTCCTCTAATCTCAATATTTTTTCTTCATTTCAATAGGCTTCCACTCTATTGTGTTTGCCATATAGTCTTGAAGATACATGTACTATTGAAATAGACATAGGCTGTGAAAGTTTTTATATTATAGATCTTTTTTATTTTTTCCTTAATTAACATTGCATGAGCTTCACTCATGTGTGGCAGATTAAATATGGCCACAGATTCATGGGTACTCCTCTCACCAACACGTGGGTCTAAATCCCTTACCTTGAATCTGTATGGGCTCTATGAATCTTTGGCTAATAGAATACGGTAGAATTGCCTGTGTGCTAGTTTCAGAGCCCAGGCCTTAAGAAACTGGCAGCTTCTACTTCCTGTCCTTTAGACTGTCCTCTCTGGGAGTCCTGAGACAGCATGTAAGAAGTCTCCTACCCTGCAACAGCAATGCTGAAGAGGCCACATGTAGGCATTCCAGCTGACAGTCCCAGTTGAGTCTCATCTTCCAGCCATCTCTGGCAAAGCACCCAGCATGTGAGTGACGCTGTCTTGTGTGCTGCACATCAGCCCTACTACTACTAAACACCAGTTAGTGACCCCAGCTAATGTCACGTAAAATTAAAGAATCATACAGTCACACCCTGCTCCAATTCCTGTCCCACAAAACTGTGAGACAATAAGTAGTTGTTGTTTTAAGTCACGAAGTTTTGGAGTAGCTTGTTATTCAGCAACAGATAACCATAACAACATATTACTGAAAATACTGCTAGTTTTTTACTTTCGACTGCTATATAATGCAATTTTATATGTTTGCTTTTATCCATGAGTTCTTTTTAATTTGCATCTATATAGGCATTACACCGTTGATGTACTTCTTTTTTTCGAAATCTACTGTCTTGCTAAAATCCATCCATGTTGCTCTTTGAAAATCTAGTTCTTTGTTTCCAAATACTAAAATTGTAGCCACCAGATGTTTTCTTGTCTCTAGAACCACAAACTAGACTGTGATACACACCCTTACATATGCTTCTCTGTTAACCAATGTGGTAATTTCTCTAGGATACATTCCAAGGGGTAGGATTGTTAGATGACAAGGTGTAGGCACATTTAGTTTCACTTAATAATGCTACATGGCTCTTCATAACGACACAAGTTTACACATGCATGTTTACTGAGCTTATTTTCTTTTCTGTTTCCATTTCTTTTTTTCCCCTCTGTCTTTCATTGGATAGATCAGTTTTTCTACTATTGATTTTAAAGTTATATAGTCTATTGTATTCTACTGGTAATTAATATAACCAGGATTCAGTTACAAAGAACAAAATCCTCTTGAGCTAGTTTCAGCAACAAAGTATTATTAATAATTTCAGAGTTTCAAATGGTCTATGACTTATGAGGACTGAGGAAACACTCTAGGTTAAGTTTTTTTAAACAGAAACTATTTAGGGAAATTCTTAATCATTGTTTCTTCTAATATGCATTCCTTTCTATTTATGCTTTTTTCTTCTGTTTTTTAAATATAGTTTTTTAATCTCTTGAATTTTCTATTATACTTTCTATTTCTGTCAATTCATAATGCCATTTAGATAGTTATTTCCATCAATTCTTACAGCCTATACCTTTATTTTCAGCTGTATCTGTTTTGATAATCACTCAACATACACGATTCTTTCAACTATCATATTTTTCAAAAACCAGTATTTCCAACTGATCCTTTTTATAAATACTTGTTTCCTACTTCATATTAGCAACATCTGCCCTTATTCCTTTGAAGATATTAAGCTTATTTTAAATCCCTGTTCTCTCTGATCTATTGTTTTTCTGTGGTAAGCTCTTTGGTTTGTTGGTTTTCTTTTCGGTTGCACTCCTCAGATTCTTCTTTTTCTCTCCTTGTGTGCTTATATTTCCCTAGGGATAGCAGCTTACAGTGGCAAGTGTGGTAGGCAGACCATAAGACAGCTGCCAGAGATCACCACCTCTGGTCTTCTCCTGGTTGTATGATCTTCTCTCCTCAAGTGTGGGCTGGACCTAGCACCTTGATTCTAATGAGAATTTGGCATGGGATATCACTTCAGAGATTAGATTAGAAAAAGATTCTTGAATTCTCTCCTTTCTTGCTTTCTCATTTGCTCACTCTGGTTGAAATCAGTTGTCAAGTGGTGAACTGCATTAAGGAGAAACCACACGTCAAGGGACTGCAGAAGGTCTCTGACCAACAGCCCATGAGAAACTAAATCCTGCCGACAAACACATGAGTGAGTCGGGAAGCAGATCATCCCCTATTCCAGTCTTCAGATGAGCCCACAGCCCTTGCTGACACCATGATTGCATCCTTAGGAGAGGCCTTGGGGCAGAGGTGCTCAGCTAAGTCACACCCGGATTTCCAGTCCACAGAAACTGTGAGATAGTAAAAGTTTATTTTTTTGAGCCACTAAGTTTTGGGGTAATTTTTTACACAATAATACATAACTATTTGAGCAGATAAAATATATCTCATAAGAAGGCAAAAACCTATACTCTCCTTGCTACATGTCTCAGGGGAGATAACCTCTGGCATTAAAACATGGCCTCAACTTCCCACCTTGCCATCCCTCTACCAAGTTGCCTTTCCTTTTAGGAAGCCATCCAGTATTTCTGCCTAGAAATATTGCCTCATTCTTATTCTTCAGGTGTAATCTAGTCCTTGGCGTGTGGGAGGGAAAGGAGGAGCAGGGAACACTAGAGGAGATTTGAACATATTGTTATTCTTTTTGCCTCTGCCTTTTCTTTTTTCTGCCTCACAATGGCAGTTGGGTAGGCACTGATCCAACCACAGAGATGTGGGCAAGATAAATTTTCTTTTATTCTTACATTGAAATGATTGTTTCGCTGAGCACAGAAATCTAGGACCTAAATATTAATAATTTTCCTTTAGCATCTTGGAAACATTGTTTTCTAGCAACCTACATCACAGTCAAGAAGTCAGATGTCATTTTAGTTATCTGTATTTTTAAGCAACCTCCGTTTCTCTCTGGAATCATGAGAACATGTTTATGATATCTTTCTTTTGTGTTCTCCTATGTTTTCTCTATTCTCTCCTTCAGAAACTCCAGTAGGAGAGAAACTATCTTTTCTAGATCTATTATCTATGTCTCCTAAGCCATATAAATGGTATTATGTCAGAATTGTTTCTTATGTAACGGGACAGAAATTGCTGCAATCTTTATGGAAATTTCTAGGCAGTAATTAATGAAATTTAATATAAGCTTACAATTAGATAAAGAAATCACCCAAAAGAACTAGTATATAAGAACATACGTACAAGTATTGACGCTTTTATTTTTGCAATAGCAAAACACATGAATGTTCACTGATGCAAGGATGGTTGAAAAAACTGAATATACATATATTGTATATTCTATGGAGTAGTATGCAACTATTATAAAATGAATTAGATTTAAAGTATTTACTAAATTATTTTTTCTTTAATGCCAATGAATATGTTCAGTGATGATGTTACTGCTTTTTAAATTATTTTTAACTAAAAAAAATTAAAGAAAGATAAATGGAAATGAAAGAAATGAGGGGAGGCAATAAATAAAGAAGAATCTGAAAGAAAGAGATTAACTTGCAAGTCTAGGCTTTGACATTTTCTGATGGCAAGCAATTTATCTGGTGCTTTTGTATTCCACTCTTGGAGAGACATTTTCAGGCTATATTCATAGAATTACACAGCTGGGAGAAAAAAATCCCTCCCAGATATTTATTAGAAATCCTATTTCTACATCTTTCCTTGACAAACCCATTCAGTAGATAATTATTTCCCTAAACTGGCAATCCTTACTTTTTTAATAGTCAAATGTAGTAATCACTACAGAAATCTATTATATCTAGGTTTCTGAGAAGCAATAAGAAGATTAAACAATTTTATATTTCATTAGACTGCCAAGCAACTTTTTTCACTGCCATTTTTTGTATCAATTTGCTAAAATAGCCAGGATTATTATTATTTTTTTAGTATTTGGTAATCCCTGTCAAATTGGAGCTTAATGTGAGTCTAGCAAAGGACAAATGAGACTTCATTTCAGAGTGCCAACTTGTTGATAGGAGATAAGCAGGGAAGCTTCTCTCAAAAAGCATAAGTAAGAATGGAGATTCAGGAACTCTGAAGATCAGGAAAGAATATTTTTAAATTTGGAGAACATTTTACAGCAACTTGCTCATATTTAATATTTTAATTTCAGAGGATAAAATGAGAAAAACAATCACATCTAAGGTTGTGCTAATGTAGGAGGGGTACTAAGTATTGGCAGGGGACAGGGAACCCTAAAATGACAAGGTTGGGAAAGTTTTCTTTTTAACTCTTTGGGTTAACCTATGGAAAAAAATTAATTTGACATTCCAGTTAGAGGAATGACCCACGGGGAAACACTCTCTTTACTTGAAAATGAGTCCAGGTAGGGCTTTGGGAACCCTACTATCTTCCCTGGCATTCAAGTCCACAACAATATTTATTTCATCTGTCAGATACTTGGACTAAATGGAATTCACCAGATTGTTGAATGGTAGCCATATATATAAACAAACAACTGGTACCTTGGCAGGAGGATATAAACATTAAGGAATTTTACATCCATCTTATTTGGGAGTTCCATCAAGACAAAAAGGGGCATCTCTTGCACCTGATCTGATAGGCATTTGCCCTCCTCCATTCTCCCAACAAATGTAGGTGCTGGGTACGGGAAATATGGAGCTGAATAAGGCATGGTTCCTAATCTTATGGAATGCCCAGTATTTAAAAAAAAAAAAAAAAAGTAGCTAGCGTGGCTGGCCTTGGCTGTGAAGGATATTTCAGGTCACCTTGCCCATTTCACATTCTTCTCTTCCTGTAATCCTATTCTCTCTGCCCTGCCCACTGGAAAGCCTGTTCTCAGCATGACGGCCATACTCCTCTGGAACACGGTAGAGTGACAGCACAGGGCAGATTGTGATACGGATTCCACTCCAGAACTCCAGAAATGTCTCTGGCTCCCCTGGAAAATGTCATTCAATGCCTTCCCATGGATGACAAATCCAACTTCTGAAACCACAGCTTCTGAGGTGGTGGATGGTGTCTCAGAAGTCTAGACCCAGAGCTGGATCCTAGCCTCCTGCAGAGCAGTGATTGTATCTGGAACTTCTTCCTGCAGCTGATCCTTCCATTCTAGTGGCTTCTGGAGTGATCAAAGACATCAGAGCTCACATCTAGAACACAGCTGATGAGCACTTCCCATTGACGTAGATTATTGTGCTGCCCTCAAAACTGACTTAGAGTGCCTAATCTAAGAAGCTTCTGGGAGGCAAAAAGCGGGTCTTGACTTTGCAGTGGCCTCCTGCAGTTCATAGAGTTGCCTGACTTAGTCACCTTCTGGTTCTTATTAAATTAATCCTGTGTCAAGCTTTAAAGGGAGGCTCATGAAGCAGCAAGCAAAGGCTCCTGCAGCCAAGACATAGGAAACAAAAGACTGAAGGAAGTGGGAACAAAATTCTCTTGCCCTGCTTTCCAGCCATCCTAGTAAATCTTGTTGCTACCTTTTATCTGTAAAGGCATCAACATTTTACAGCAACCTTGAGTTTTTCCCTGCCTGGCTGCCCAGCTTCAGGGGTGTGATGCATTCACAGGAGAAGCCAAGGCTCAGAGGGGTGCAGAGAAGTGCTCCTGGGCACACAGAAAGGTCATGATAGAGCCAGAACTTGATATTCATCCCCAGGTCAGCATTGCCCATGAAGGTAGATGAAAGAAGGCTTTTGCCATGTGTCCAGTGCATGCTATTTGGGCATTGCCTTACCTAGATCTTGTTTCTGAGGTTTGAGGAGATTAATCTTGTTTGATAAAGACTTTTCCTTCCTCCTAAGCCATAGCTTTTCCTCCAACAGAAATACAACCTTTCTCTTAACTAGTCTCTGTAGCATTCAATCTAACTTCTATACAGCAGCAGCCAGAGTAATTTTTTGAAAGCACAGATCTATCCCTGCTTTTACTCCCTGTCCCTCTCCAAATGTTTAGCATTTGATTTACATGGACCCTTATAATCGGGGTCCTGTTGTCTTCTCTCCCCTCACATCATTTCTCCCCCACACTCTGTGGTCCAGCCACAGCAAGCAGATCTCTGACTCTAGCTGGCACAGGATCTCACCTCTAGGACTTCTTCTGGACCTTTCCCTCTTTCTGGAACACTCCCCCTCTTTGCCTTACCAGCTCTTCCTTGTCTCCCTTTCAGTTCATGGAGGTCTTAGCTCCTCCCTGGCCCTGGGACTAAGTTGGCACCTCTTACTTTGTGCTTCCATCCCACCTGGTACATCTTCCAGCCCAGATTGCTCCATACTCTGTTGCAATTACTTGCTTAACCATGGGATATCCTTGTTAGACTCTGAGCTCTGGGGGGGCAGAGTCTGTGGCTCCTGTGTCTTGTTGTATCATCAATGCCTAGCATGATACATGGAATATAGTAGGTGCTCAACAAATATTTGAATGAACAAAGTATGTTATTGGAGAAGGAGCCAAACTCACAGGCTTCTTCAGGAGGGAGTGTAGGAATGCTCCCAGAGCATTCTCAGGAGGCTATGTATAGAGTCTAGGTTGGGCATTGACATGAGCTATTAATGCCAAATACCTGTAAGTATATCCCTGGGAAGGCTGTTAATTGAAGCATATTTGTAGCAGTGTCAGAATCAGGGCCAAGAATTTCCTTCCCAACTTGTAGCATTCCTGTTTTTGTATGACAATGACTTATTTTGAACTATACAGTAAGACAAGTTGATTCTCCAGATGCTGTGCTGTCTCCATTAGAAAGCTCATCTTTGTGGTCAAAGGATGCCTTGGCCTCAGGCTGGAAACTGGCCCATCTCTGGAAGTTCTTTTCACCTAAGACCTAAGGGACAGGAAAAGGCTCCTCAACAACCTTGGGGGAGATGGGATGAGCAAGTGGAATTTCTTCCTCTTCCCCTTTGCTGGGCCTCCTGTGGGTCTGTTTGAACTTCACTAAATAATTAGATGGGGATTTCTTCTCAATGATTCTTTTTTCAATGCATGAATCAGTGAAGGATCCATCCTTATATTCTGTTACCACCAAACATCCATTGAGCTCCTACCATGCTCAGGGCACTGGAGATGATCAAGACAGACCAGGTCCCTATATGCCCAGGCTTACTTGTGGTGGAGGGTGACAGACAGTAGCCAAATAAATAATTTTAAAGAATAGATCATTTCAAACAGTGCTATGCAGAAATAAAAAAAGTAATGTGGAAAAAAAAACTCCACAAGAAGTCTATTTACATATTATACCAGGAGCTCATTAAGAATTTTTTCATAGTAACTGAGATTATAATGGCTGATACACCCTTATTTCTACCTTTCCTAATTTTCAGCTGTTGAGAAAAAAACTCTGAAACTATTTTTTTAAAACTAATTTTCCTGAAGGCATAAACTATTAATATTAAATGTCAGAAGAGAAAAACAATAGAATTGAATTACATAAATTAGATCGCTATTCAGTTCCATTGCAAGAGAGGAATCTTGGACATTGGAATTCCACACATCACTGGACATCTAATGTCAAAGAAGTTATCTCATGCAGCAAAGAGTTAATTGGAGTGTAACCAGCAGTTGAAAGACTTTATCAAAACTATTTTCATCCTAGCTTGTTGGAACCAAAATATAATTCATCATAGGAAAAAGTCTGCAAGTTTTGCTGGACTTAACCCATCATCCTGAATGGTAGTACCCCAGCTATAAAAATATATTACAAATAATAGTGGAAAGGCTTGTGATAGATTTAAGGAAAAGACAATTTGGGGATCTAAGTTGACTGCAGGATGAGGTTTTGAAAAAGGATCACATCAGGGGGAAATTGGGAATAGGAAAGCATGGACAATTAGTTAGGAAGTTGTTTGTATAGGTTCCATCAAAAGGAGTTATATTTTACTCCGTAATGTTTTTGCTGTAAAGTGGAGGTAGCAATGTAAGTTCTTTTTCTCATAGGGAGAAAAATGTACCACAGGACTTTAAAGCATCTATGGCCTAATCTCAGTGGCACCTAAGACTGGTACAAACAAACAAAAAATGAGATAGATGCCTGATTCTCAGAAATCTGGTGTTTTTTAGCAGACCCAATCTGTTTGCAGATAGAAACCTAGTCCTCACCATTTTCCACTTGAACTACATAATAAGAGAAAGAAAATAAGAAGTCTCATTTACAAGAGGAGTCTCCTATTATTCTGTCTGCCTGAAATGTAGATAACTCCAAGTAGCTATAATCATAAAGCAACTCAAGTTGAATATCATTAGCATTTGCCCTTCAAAAATGAATATATCCATTGGCTTCCATAAAAAATGCAAATTTTTAGACAGAGGTAACTGTCTTTGAAAATGATCAAACCACTCAACTCAATCACTTGTTAAATAAATTTTTAAAAAAAAATGTCTACCATGTGCCAACCACTATAACTTCAGTAAAATCTGTACCTAAGGATTCCTGGAATATTGTATTCAGGATGAATGACAAATTGGATTAGTGATTTTGGGGAAATCATAGATTCCTCAGTGGTGTGAGAAAAGCTATGGGCCACTTTTCAGAACAATCCATACATGCTTGTATTGGGTTGAACTGTGTCCCTCCAAAAGATATATCCAAGTCCTAACCACCAATACTTGTGAATATGACCTTATTTAGAAATGGAATCTTTGCAGATGTAATTAAATTGAGGATAGTGATATGAAGTTATCCTGGATAATTGGGCCTTAAATCTAATGATAGGTGTCCATATAAGAGTCAGAAAAGGAGAAGACACAGAGACACAAAAAAGAGCATCATGAGAAGGAGGCAAAGATTGGCAGTGTGCTGCCACAAGCCAAGAAACTCCAAGGATTGCTGGAAGCCACCAGAAGCTATGAGAGAAGCACTGACCTTATTCTCCTTTAAAGTCGCCAGAAGGAATCAACCCAGCTGACACCTTGACTTCAGACTCCTGCTTTCCAGCACTTTGAAAGAACAAATATCTGTTGTTTTTAGCTACTTAATGGGGTAATTTGTTACAGCAGCCCTAGGAAACAAGCACAATGCTTTTACATGCAATATTTTACATAAAATTTCAAACCCTATGCATGGACTCTCCAGGAGTCCATGAAGCCTAAGTTAAGAACGTCTGAATTGAAAAACATCCAGAACACCATGGACATAATAGTGAGAGGATTTAGGGAAACTTGAATCTGTGTCATTTATGGCAAAGATCAACCAAGAATACGTAGCCTGCAAAGATCATGAGAGACATGATTTTCCTGCAATATTTGGAAAACTGTCAAATCTATGTGGCCTCATAAATTGGTGTACATATAATTTGTCATTGAAACTAGGGCATTTCTGAGAGTTAAAGGGAAACAGTATGAATAATTATATGAGGACAACAGGTTTATGTAAACCAAGGCTGTCCCAGGAAATCTAAGACATATGGTCACTTTACACATACAAGAAAACCAGTGTCAAAGGATGGGACATAGAAAAAAGACAGGCCAAATTTGGCTCAGAACAAGAAAGGACTTGTATAATCCAACTCCTTACTAGATCTATTCTATTAGAAAATTATTAGAAAATGGGCAATCACTTGGCAGAGAATTTTAGAGGCTCCTTTTGTATTAAAGGAGACCTCTGAAGTCACTTCCTAGTCTAAGGCTCTATGTTCTATGATTCTGCACCAATTTGAATTTAACCATTTTCAATACTTCTGGAATGACAAAGTATTGACTTTGGAGTCCCTCAAGAACTGACTTTTAATTCTGGATCTGTTACTTTTTAGTTACTAATATATGAGCTTAGCAAATGCATTCTGTTTCATTTAGTACTTTAATATCTATTTCAAAGGATTATTGTGAGGTTTAAATAACAAAATGTATGTAAAAATTAAGTACAATGTCTGACACATAATAGGTGATTAATAAATTATAATTCCTTTACCCTACTAATTCCAAAATATATAATGATAGGATTTGTTATTTGATGGCGTTAATTAATGCAAAGCCTTGAGTTCTTTAGAAATAACTATTGCTTAGGATTTTTAGACCTTTGGAAGTAGAAAGTTATCTTTTTCATATGTGCTTCAGGGAAGAGGGTAAGAAGGAAGGAAGGAGGAAAGAAGGCAGGCAGGAATAAGTAAACATATGAATGAACAAATGAATGAATGAGAGAGGAAAGAAAGAAAGAAGGGAGAGAGGGAGGAGAGAGGAAGAAAGGGAGGGAAGGAAAGAAAAGATGCAAGGAAAAAAGGTCATAGTGACTTTTTTGTTATATTGAGAAAAACTTCTCCATGAAGATTGTAACTGGTGTCAAAGGCATATAATCTGATTGAAGGTATAGTGTTAATATATAACTAATGTTCTTCAAAAATCCTGTGACAATTCCTGTCATGTTCTGAATAGATTAGTATGTGATTGCCTCAGATACTGTGCAATGATTTTTCCCCAGCTAAAATAAGACATAAATGCTTTGGGCACAATTCATTGTGGTTATCTGGAATATGTTTTTAGCAACTTAAATTTCTACCAACAAGTCTTCAGTGAACCTACTGCTTTTACGGGCTCTAATCAAGACAATAGTTAGGGGGCATAGATAATAACATTTGTCCTAGTTTTCAGGGTTCTCTTGAGGATCAGATGGGATAATAGAGTGAAAAAGCCTTAAAACCTTAATTGCTATGGAGTGGAAAATTCTATTAATAAAAATGAGAGTCAATAATGACAACAATTTTGGTGGAAAAAGTCAGGTCTCCTTGGCAGCAGGGACATGAGGTATACACTCCTGACCCACAGGCATGTGGAGAATCCTGCTCTTGAAATGTAGGGCATCTGGAGAACACATGGACTAGCTTGAACATGACTGCAAAGTGGTAAGCCAAAAGCCCTTTGGCTGCCAATTTGAAAGAGACAAAGTCATTGGGAATTTAAAGTACATAAAGCATAAAACCCCCAAAGCAGACAATTTTCAAAAAGCAGCAGGCCAAGTATTGGTAACCTGCACCAGGCCCACCGAAGGCTGCAAGTGAGATGATACTATGCACTGCGCAGATGACCACAAGTGCCCAGGGCACCATGGCACCTTCCCAACTTTGCTGAGACTGACCTCATTCCATTAATTCTTTCCAAGGACAATGATCTTAAAGGCAAAATAATTTATTGGAAGCTTAAATTGTGTATGTTCTGCCTGTATATTTCTCCCCACCACCACCACCCACCACCATGTCTAGCCTGCAGCCAGGCTTTCTACTTATAGCCTTAAGGATCTGAGCAGAGCCAAGCAGAAGCAGCTAACAGTTTATAGATCTTTCTGCTTTTTGTTCAAAACAAAATCTCTAGAAGAAATTGTGCCAAGGAGGGAGAAGGAAGTGGAGCAAGCATTGAGGGAGCTTGAGAATCTAGGATTGATTCCCAAAGACTGGGGAGGGAAAAGAGGTGTGAAGAGATAGTAAAAAGTAGGCATCATGCCCTACAACCTCACAGCATCCCAAAGAGAAGGAAGACTTCAAAGGGAGTGTGGTGCATTTAGAGAAACCGGATCCCAGGTGCCAGGGTTGTCATCTTCTCCAAAGACAAAGATCTGCAAAGATGTCAAGCAGTAATTTGCCCAACTGAGGGGAACAGGAACTTAGAAAATAGATGTTCACATGGTGAGAGGTATGAACCTGATATCCTATAACCAGAGGGTTACCCACAGCCTTGGGCTGTGTAAGATCAAAGAACTTTGCCTAGTACGTAGTGAAGAGCCTCAAAAATCACTGAGATCTAATTTGTTGTCAGATTGGGGGTTGGAGTTTGAGTTCAGTTGGTTTAAAGAAAAAAATTTCCAGGTGGTAATTTTTGCACATGTAAGTTTGTGGACTGAAAGTTAGATCTCATTGTATTGACTTCTGACTTTTAAAGTCATGATCCTGCTTGGGTACTTCATTCAATCCTCACCTTTCCTGAAGTGCGATCTATTCAAACATTGTCCTTCCCCTTCCTTTTACTCCGTGTCAGAACATAGGTGTCTCCGTGTGGCAGATTCCACCATGGAGATAGCTGTCCAAGAAGTAATTGGTTTTTTTCCAAAAAAACAAAAAACAAAAACAAAAACAAAAATCAATCCATCTTCCATTTCCATCTTTTCAATGAGGTAGGAATGGATGAATATGAGGTAGAACTCACTAGAATGCTTGAATCTCTATTTATGTAGATTGTTATGTAGAAATTTTACTAGTTTTCAGGACTCCGCTCATACATCCTCTCTCTAGTCTTCTTTGACTTCCTAAAACCAAGTTAGGAGATCTCTGTTTGTTGTTCATAGGACCTTGTGCCTATTCCTATCATGACACTTACCAGCATATGCAATTGCCTATTCACTTCTCAGCTTCTCTGTCTCCCCATAGAATTATGTGCAACCTAAGGGCAGGGGCTAGATCCTAACGCTAAAACCTCTAAGTAGTGTCTTGAAACAATAAATTCTTATATTGTGAATCAATTTAGACATCATAGATGGTACCCCTTGCTGACACTTCTGAGAGATTATCGATTTATGGATTAGAGTTATGAGAAAAACACTCCTCATTAAAGGGATCTAGCCAGGAATCCCTGTCATGAATAGCCTCTCAATTTGGATAAATGGTACTTATCTTTTTGCCTAACTTGAAAACCAGAGAGAGATTTGAGAAAGAAAAATCTATCTAGCTTAGTTCTTAAATACGTACCAAACTCAGTAAATGTTCAAATAAGAAGAGGAGAAAGAGAACTATGTACAATATTTTCCCCAAAATTACTACTTTTGATTTCTTTAGAAATTAAAACAACATTAAAACTTAAACTCTAAAGCATTTAATAAAATGATGTGTAGCACTTCAACTGTCATGCCGCCAATCAAATATAATAACCTAATAACTACAAAAAAAATGACACAAGTGAAAAAATAATTTTTCTGTTGTGAGTTTCAAATATTTTCAGTGGAATTTAATATCAGGGAAACATTTAAAGTCTAGGTATTAAATTTTAAAAATCAGAATTCAATAATTTTCTAGATCATAATATAATTTTTCTATGCTTATTTTTTTAATTTTTAGTTTTTATTATGGATATTTTAAGGCCTTTTTATTAGCATTCACATGTTGTATAGATAATTTTTCTTCCTTTTCAACACTAGTGAACTATAAATGGAAACCTTATGCTCTTCAGCAACTGATTCTAACACCACATTTGCTGCTATTGTTAAAATTGTTCATTTTCACAGCATTACAAAAAAAAAAAATGTGATCCAGGATGAAATCTAGCTTACAAAGTCACAACTTACAAGTGAATGTTAAACAGTCTCGAAGAATCTATTCATTCGTTTATAACATGCAATTTTATGAATCAAATATAGACATGATAATTTTAGATGCCTTTTGCAGTTGCATCACCAACAAATGGTTTGTTTAAAAATATAGTTGTAATTTTAAAAGGACATGTGCTACCATAATATTTTAACACCCCCTTTCCTGTGAGCTAGAGGGAAACAAAAAAAGGCAGTCTTTTTTTTCCCCAGAAAAAAATACACCTTCTATTTCTACCTTTTTGCTTGTGAGCCTTAAACTTTTGCCTAGGCTAATGGTTTTTAATCTGTCTTATGGCAATCTAAACCATTTTTAAAATTACGATTTTGCAGAATCATAACCCACACAAAACAGGAAAACAGAGCTGCTCTGGTGGAGGCAGAGAATTTGAAGCCTTGTAGATATAGCTGCCTTCATCTCTACTACCCTAGTCTCCTTCTGTAGCCTCTGAAGAGAGTGAGCCTGGGACCCCATTGCTTCAGGGCAATCCCCCTTTGTACTAATTGTTCCATCATGTTTATTAACAGTTCCCTCTTTGTTGACTGTTAGGTCTCCATTCCTCTGAGGCATGGCCATGGAACCAAAGCTCACAGAATACTGAAGAAAACCACTGGTCTAGATAGACCTAGTCTAGAAGTCAGGTCACCCCCTTCCTCATGCCTTGCTGCTGCCAGTAGCTACTGTGTTCTAGCAACAGCACCAATTCAACCAGGCTATCTTATATTCCAGACAATTTTGGCTGTCCATTAGGTAAAATAGAGTTCCTGCAAAACAAAATCTATTACCTTCCGTACCAATGTACTCCTCCTGTATTCAGTGTTTCTGCTAATTCTACCAACTCCCTAGTCAAAGCCAAAACCCTAGTCACTTTTTACTTCTCTTTCCTCCTTATGCCAAAAATCCAATTAGTTGTCAACTTCTATCAGTTCTATCTCCCAAAATCTCTTTTCTGTGCCTTTTTACCTCCGTTGTCACTGTTATTTCTCCAATGAAGGTCCGTGTGTGTTCTCACATTGGTGGCCCAAGACATAACCCTGCCCCACCTTTCAATTCTTATTTCAAACTCCTCATCAATTTCCCTCATTGTAATTTGTCATTACCTCCACAAACTTTTTCCAGTTACTTTGGTTGAAGCAATCTTTTTGATCCTCTGAATGTCTTAGACTTTCATCTGTGCCTTACTTATGACTCATGCAACTTTTCACTTTCAGTTGTAAGTATTTGCATCTCTTATTTCCTCAATTAGCCTATCAGTTTTTTAAGGGTGAGATTGATTTATGGTTCACCTTGGTGCTTTTAACAACATCTTATACTTTGGAGGCCTATGAATGTTTATAAAATAATTAGATAGGTGTCCATAATTATATAGATGAACAAATAAATACAAAGATATACATTGCTTTCAATATAGTCATTGTTTCAACTGTTATAATGTGACATGAATTCAGACACATTATTTACTATCTTCCTCATTCCAAACAGGAATGTCTTCCTAATTTTTTCCAAGCATAAGCTGCCTTCTATGGTCCTTTTCACAAATGACCTACATACAGAGCTTTCCCCTTACCTTCTGCTACTTCTATATGCCCTCCAGGTTTTCAAAATTCAACTCAAAATTAAGTTTCTTCTCACCACTAGACTAATTAGTTAGCCCCACTGAGCCACATTGTTATTCTGTATCATTTAACAGATCCCTATTCCCTGTTATCATCAACTTTTAATCATGCAAATAACAAAAAAAGGAGGTAAAACTAATTCATAGTTGTCTATACCATACATTTCTCTCAGACTTGTCTAACAGCTCAGTTTTTTAGTGTTTACTATGCACCAAGCACTGTTCTAAGAGTTTTACCTGTAATGACTCACTGATTTTCACTATAGCCTCTATAAAACAGATAACAACCTCCTATTAAAAATAAGGAAACTGAGGCCAAGTAAGATGCAGAATTGGGCTTTAAATACAAGTAGTATGATAACAGTTTCCATGCTTATAGTTACTACATGCTTTTGCTTCTCAGAGCTTTGAACATGCTGTGCCTGATGTTCTGAGGTTAATCATACAGTGCAATAAAAAGCCTTCAAAGTCAGGCAAACTGGAGATCAAAGTTTCCATCTGCTACTCCAGAATGTAGCTCTGAGACCTGAAATAACATATGTAAATGAAATCTCAGTATTTTTTAAATCTCTGATATTGAGAAAATTCTTGTGTTATGACAATTGAATGAGTTACAATACATTTCATCAAAAGTAAATTTTAAAAAAAAGTACCCAGCAAAAGACAACATATAGTATGTGTTTAATGCACAAAGTAAATCAGAGAGTGAAAAATTGTCACGGAAGATGACTCAAACAGAATCAAGGGCCCAAGTGTATTTTTCTCACAAGACATTCAACCAAGGGAGACTAGGTTGTATGATGGTTAAGAGCCAGCACTATGGAATCAGTTTCATTGGGTATAAATCCCAGATCTACAAAATAACGAGCTTTGTCAACTTGAGCACATTTCCTAACCTCATTAAGCTTCAATTTCTTCAACTGCCAAATGAGTATAATATTAGCACATACAATATATGAGTTAAAACCATAAACAGTGTAGTACATAGCAAGCTGCTATTACTAACTGACTAGAACTTTAACACCTCAGCTCACATTACTATAATAGCTCCTGAGTGGTCTTCATGCATTTGATAACTTTCTTTTATAATCCTGCAAGGATCATTGTGGTAAGCAGAATTCTCGAAGGCTCCCATGACCTTAGTCTTCCTGCATTACTTCTGTGATATAATCAAGGCAGATTATCCAAGTGAGCCAAATCTAATTACGTGAGCTCTTTAAAGCACAGGGTTCTCTCAGGCTGGTGGCAGAATAAGAAACTAGAATGATTTAAAGCATAAGAAGAACTCAATGCTTTGCTGCTGTCCTGGAAATTGGAAGAGTCCATACAAAAAGGAATGTGGGTGGCCTCTAGGAGCAGAAAGTAAACCCCAGATGACATCCAGGAAGGAAATGGAACCTCAGTTTTGTAGCTGCAAGTAATTGACGTCTGACGACATCCTAAATGAGCTTGGAAGCGGATTCTTCCCCAAGCCTTCAAATAAGAGCTCAGCCCAGTTTACACCTTGATTTCAGCCTTGTGTGACCCTGAACAGACAACCCAGTCACCCTGTGCCAAATTTCTCTCTTACAAAACTGAAAGATAATAAATGGGTGTTGTTTTAAGCTACTAAGTTATTTCAGTTATTGGGCAGAACTAGAAAGCTAATGTAATCATTTGTCATATGATCAATTCAGTGTTTGAATGGATTCTAATTATTTTAACCTGCTGTAAAGAACTTCTAAGGTTTTACTCCAATCTAATATTTCTGGCTGCGTCTCATTTTTTCACTAGTTGCTTACAAATAACAATCACTCACATCAAAAGAGAGAATTAACTGACTTTCCATTGTACTTTCCATTTCCCGACCTTCTGCTCCTAGTAATTGTACTCAATCGCCTAGGCACACCTCCTCTCTACTTTCCAATTCCTTTGTGCCTTTCATTTAGCATCTCTCACTGTGTCTTAAATCCATACGCAGAGGAGATGGCAGAGTCTAACATTTTCCACTCTGCCTTACTCTAACATTTTCTATTTCTGGTCCCTTAACAATGGGTTTCCTGACTCTTAATGATGAAAAGTTTTGGTGATGAAGATATCGATGATTGTAGCGATCATAAGGATCTATAACAACAATGGCAACAACAGTAACAGCAACAGCACAACAAACTCACAGGGCATTTTGTTAAACACTCTTAGAATGTCCCGAGAGCTCTGTGTTAAATACTTTGCATTCTTTACTCCTTTCCCATCAATCCTAGTAGACAGCATTAAATAAACCCAGTGAGAAAATTCAGAAGTTTGAACTCAGGTGGTTTAAATGACCTGCCTAAGATTGTGTAGGTAGCAAAGAATACACACTCATCTATTTGATTCAAAAGCCCCTACTTTTAACAGAATTTTAGTCTTAGGTTTGTTCAAATGCTAGGGGATATCCAGGAATGTAAGATTCTGAACTCATAGTGCCTTGAATAATGACACTGTTTTCAGTTGAATTTAACCAACATTTATTTAAAATCTAGTTGTGCAAGGCACCGTGTAAGACACAGGGAACACAAAGATAAATAAGCTGTAGTCTCTTTAGAGGTTCACAGTAAAGGTAGGAAGACTTGAGAAAATGAATCCCTTAAATTAGGTCTTTTTAAAATATATATTATGAGACTTGATTTATTGACATAGAAAGATAGTCACAATATATATTCTTTAAATATATGAACAGGTTTTTCTTTTTTTGTTATTTCAAAATATTATGGGGTACAAATGTTCTTGATTATATGAATCATTTTGGTAGTGCTTGAGTCAGGGTTATAAATGTGCCCATTAGCCAGATAGTGTTCATTGTACCTGTTAGGTAGACAACCTACAAATAACCTCTCTCATCTCCTCCCCCTCCCCGCCCCCACTTCTGCTTAATTTCCATTGAGTTTTAGTCACTTGCTGCACATGTGTGCTCCTTGGTTAGTTCCAATTTAATAGCGAGTACACGTGGTGTTTGATTTCCATTCTTGCAATATTTTACTTAGGATAATGGTCTCCAGTTCCATTCAAATGGTTGCAAAAGGCATTAAGTCATCCTTCCTCATGGCTGAGTAGTGTTCCATGATATACATATATATCACATTTTGTTAATCCACTCATTAACTGATGGGCTCTTGCTTTGCTTCCACATCTTTGCAATTGTGAATTGTGCTGCAATAAACATTCAAGTGCAGGTGTCTTTTTGATAAAATGACTTCTTTTCCTTTAGGTAAATATCCAGTAGTGGGATTGCTGTATCAAATGGTAGGTCAACTTCTAGTTCTTTGAAGAATCTCCATACTGTTTTCCATAGAGGTTGCACTAATTTGCAGTCCCAACAACAGTGTGTAAGCCTTCCTATCTCTCTGCATGAATGCCAGCATCTATTGTTTTTGGGCTTTTTGATAAAAGCCATTCTGACTGAGGTTAGGTGATATCTCATTGTGGTTTTTGATTTGCATTTCTCTGATAATTAGTGATGTTGAGCATTTTTTTCATATGTTTATTGGCCATTTGTCTGTCTTCTTCTGAAAAGCTTCTATTAATGTCTTTTGCTCACTTTTTAATGGGGTTGTTTGATTGTTTTCTTTCTGATTTGTATGGGTTCTTTGTAGAGTCTGGTTATTAGCCCTTTATTGGATGTACAGCTTGTGAATATTTTCTCCCATTCTGTAGGTTGTCTGTTTGCTCTGTTATTTCCTTAGCTGTGCAGTAGCTGCTTAATTTAATCAAGTCCCACTTATTTCTTTTTGTTGTTGCTATGATTGTCATTAAAATTTTTTTCATAAATTAGTTGCCTGGGTCAATATCTAGAAGAGGTTTCCCAACATTTTCTTTTGTAATTCTTATGGTTTCATGCCTTATATTTAAGTCTGTTATCTATCTTTAATTAATTTTTGTGAGTGGTGAGAGATATGGATCCTGTTTCATTCTTCTGCATGTGGCTATCTAATTTTCCCAGCACCATTTATTGAATAATGTTTCCTTTCCCTGGTGTATATTGTTGTCTGCTTTGTAAGGGATCAGTTGGCTGGATGTGGATGGTTTTATATCTGCCTTCTCTATTCTGTTCCATTGATCTATATCTCTATTTTTGTGCCAATACCATAGTGTTTGGTTACTTTAGCCTTGTAGTATAGTTTGAAGTCTGGTAATGTGATACCTCCCAATTTGTTCTTTTTGCTTAAGATTTCTTTGGCTATTCAAGCTCTTTCCTGGTTCCAAACAAAGCATAGAATTATTTTTTCTAGATCTGTGAAATAAGACATTGGTATTTTGGTGAGGATTGCATTGAATCTGTAAATTGCTTTGAGTAGTATAGACATTTTTACAATGTTGATTCTACCAATCCATGAGCACTATATGTTTTTCCATTTGTTTGTGTCACCTGCGACTTCTTTCCTCAGCATTTCTCACTTTTCTTTGTGGAGATCTTTCACCCCCTTAGTTAAGCATATTCCTAATATTTTATTTTATTTGTAGCTACTATGAATGGTATTGAGTCTTTGATTTGACTCTCAGCTTGACTGTTATTGGCGCATAGGAATGCTACTAATTTGTGTACATTGATTTTGTAACCTGAGACTTTGCTGAATTTGTTTATCAATTCCAGGAGTGTCTTGGTGGAGTCTTTGGGGTTTTCTAGATATAAGATCATATTGTCAGCAAAAAGTGATAGTTTGACCTCCTCTTTTCTGATTTGGATACCCTTGATTTCCTTCTCTTGCCTGATTGCTCTGGCTAAGACTTCCAGCACTGTATAGAATAGAAGTGGTGACCATGGGCACTGTTGTCTTTTTCCAGGGCTTAGTGGGAATGCTATCAACTTTTCCCTGTTCTGTATGTTGTTGTCTGTGTACTTGTCATATATGGCTTTTGTATTATAATTTTGAGATATATTCCTTCTATGGCTAGTCAGTTGAGGCTTTTTATCATGAAAGGGTGCTGAATTTTGTTGAATGCTGTTTTTGCATATATCAAGATGATCATATGGTCTTTGTTTGTGCTTATGTTTATGTGGTGAATCACATTTATTGATTTGTGTCTGTTGAACCATCTTTGAATCTCTAGGTTGAAGCCCACTTGGTCCTGGTTGGATTATTATTATTATTATTTTTTTTTTTGAGACAGAGTCTCACTCTGTTGCCCGGGCTGTAGAGTGCCATGACATCAGCCTAGCTCACAGCAACCTCAAACTCCTGGGCTCAAGCTATCCTTCTGCCTCAGCTTCCCGAGTAGCTGGGACTACAGGTATGCGCCACCATGCCCGGCTAATTTTTTCTAGATATTTTTAGTTGGCCAATTAATTTCTTTGTATTTATAGTAGAGACGGGGTCTCGCTCTTGCTCAGGCTGGTCTTGAACTCCTGACCTTGAGCTATCCACCTGCCTTGGCCTCCCAGTGTGCTAGGATTACAGGCGTGAGCCACCGTGCCTGGCTGGATTTTTTTTTTGATGTACTTTTGAATTCAGTTTGCTAGTATTTTATTGAAGATTTTTGCATCTATATTCATAAAGGATATTGGTCTGTTATTTTTGTTTTTGTTGTTGTTGTTGTTTTTGTGTCCTTTCCTGGCTTTGGTATCAAGGTGATACTGGCTTCATAGAATGAGTTGCAGAGGATTCCCCCCTTCTCAGTGTTATGGAATAATTACTGCAGTATTGGTACCAGCTCTTCTTTGTAAGTCTGATAAAATTTGGCTGTGAATCCATCTGGTCCAGGGCTTTTTTGTTGTTGTTGGAAGTTTCGTTATTACTGCCTCAATCTCATTGCTTGTTATTGGTCTTTGTAGGAGTTCTATTTTTTCCTCATTGAGTCTTGGGTGGTTGTCTGTTTCTGGAAATGAGTCCATTTTCTCTACATTTTTGAGTTTATGTGTATAGAGATTTTCATAGATTTCACAGATGATATTGTGTATTTTTGTGGTATAAGTTGTAACATCTACTTTTTCATTCTTGATTGAGCTTATTTAGGGCCATTCTCTTCTATTCCTGGTTAACCTAGCAAGAGGTGAATCAATTTTATTTATCTTTTCAAAGAACAAACTTTCTGTTTCATTGATTCTTTGTCCTATTTCTGTGTTTTCCATTTCATTTAGTGACACTCTGACCTTAATTATTTCTTTTCTTCTACTGGCTTTGGGTTTTATTTGTTCATCCATTTCTTGTTTCTTGATACATGTCATTAGATTGTTTATTTGTAAACTTTCTGTCTTTTTGATGTAGGCATTTAAGGCTATGAATTTTTTTCCTTAGGACTACTTTTTCTGAATCCCATAGATTTTGATAGCTTATATCCCCTTTGTTATACAGTTTGAGGAATCATTTGACTTCCATCTTAATTTCATTATTGACCCAATAATCATTCAGCAACAGGTTTTTTAATTTCCATGACTTTGTGTAGAATTGAGTGTTTCTGTTATAGTTGATCTGAGAAGATACATGGTCTGATTTCTATGTTTTGAATTTGTTGAGTGACGTTTTATGGACTACTATATGATTAATCTTAGAGAATGTTCTATATACTGATTAGAAGAGTGTATATTCAGTAGTTTTGGGTAAAATGTTCTACAAATGTATGTTAGGCCCATTTGTTCTCAAGTCCTTTTTAAGTGCAATGTTTCCTTCTTTATATTTTGCTTGGATAATCACCCCAGTTCTGCCAGTGGGGTGTCAAAATCCCCAGAAATTATGATGCTGTTGTTTATCTCTTTGTTTACATTAGTAGGGTTTGTTATATGAACTTGTGCACTCCTGTGTTAGATGCATAAATATTTAGGATTGTTAGTCTTCTTTTTTTATTTTTAATTAAAAAAATTTATTTTTTCTTTTTTCTCCTACCTTGTATGTTATATCTTCTTGTTGAATTGCTTCCTTTACCATTACATAATGACCGTCTTTGTCTTTTCTTACTATTATTGATTTGAAGTTAATTTTATCTGATATGAGAATAGCTACACCTGCTTTCTTTTGATTTCCATTTGCATGGAATATTTTTTTCCATCCCTTCACCTTGAATCTGCATGAGTCATTGTGGTTTAGTTGTGTTTCCTGGAAACAGCAGATACTTGGGTTGTATTTTTTCATCCATTCAGCCTGCTTATGTCTCCTCTGTGGGACATTCAGACCGTTCATGTTGATTGATAGAATTGATATGTGGAATGCTGTTCATCCTGTTGGTTACTATCTTATGGCTTTATTTCACCTCTTGTGCTATTGTTTTATATGAGATCTGAACTTTAACCTTTGATTCATTTTACACTGGTGGGTGTCTATTTTGCTGATCCATGTAGTTCTGAATATTTTCTACAGGACAGGTCTGGTCTTTACACATTTCCTCATGGTTTGCTTTTCTGGAAAAGTATTTCTCCTTCATATATGATAGTTAGTTTTGTAGTACATAAAATTTTAGGCTGGTAGTTGTTGTGTTTAAGAAGAGCAGAGATGGGGCCTCAATCCCTTCTGGCCTATAGTCTCAGTTGAGAAAACTACAGTTAGCCTGATGGGTTTTCCTTTGTATTTACTTGATGTTCTTCTTCATGGCTCACAGGAGTTCTTCATGTTGACCTTGGACAGTCAATGACTATGTGTCTTGATCATTGCCTCTTTGCAATGAATCTCCCAGGTGTTCGTTGAGCTTCTTGTACCTATATGTCTAAATCTCTAGCAAGACAATCATAGTTTTTTTCAATTATTCTCTCAAATAGGTTTTCTGGCCCTTGTGTGTTTTCTTTTTTCACCCTCAGGGATGTCTATGATTGTTATATTTGGCTGTTTTACATAATCCCACATTTGTCATAGTCTTTGTTCATTCTTCTTAATTCTCTGATCTTTATTTTTGACTGAGTTAATTCAAAAGAGTTGTCTTCAAGGTCTGAGATTGTTTTTTCTGCCTGGTCTAGTCTATTCTTGAAACTGTCCATTGTGTTTTGTATTTCCTTAAATGAATTTTTCATTTCCAAAATTTCTATTTGTTTTTTTAACATGTTGATTTTTTGAGTGAATTTTTCATTTCTTTCCTGAATTGTTTTTCTGGTTTCTTTGAGTTGGTTTTCCATTTTATCTTTAATTTCATTGAGTTTCCTTACAATTCATATTTGTAATTCTTTGTCATTTCAATATTTTCATTTTGGTTGGTATCCATTGCTACAGAGCTGGGTTCCCTTTTGGGGGTATCCTTTCACTTCAATTTTTCATATTTCTGGGGTTCTTTCACTGATTTCTTCTCATCTGGGGCAGTTGTCACTTCTTATGTTGGGATCTTCTTTTGTTTAGATGCAACTTTTCTTTCACCCATCAATCATCATGTTGTGTCTATAGTATATGTTGGCTAAGAATCTTTGGCTTTGCTTGTGGGTGCTTTGATGGCAATCTAAATTCTGGATGGTTATAGATATTCTTACTGTGGTGGCTTTTTTCTGTTACTAGTTGTTTGTAGGCTGTAGCAGTGGTGAACTATGTGTGTGGGCAGATTCCCTGTCTCACTTTGATGAGGGAGGAAGGAGTTCTTTGAGATCCTTTCTCTTTCCCCAGCTCTGTGGTCTTCTTAACAGGGTGAATTGTATTGGCACACCCAGTTGAATCTCTTAGACAGTAGGTGGTCCTTGAGGGTAAGAATCAACCACATCTTGTATGACTGAGTCCGTAAATGTTGTAAAGGGCTGTGCAAATTGACCTCACTGTCAGTATGTGGTGCTTGCTAGAAGGAACAAGCTGCAGTGTTGTTTTTGGAACCTATGCCCAGATCTATCCCCTTTGGAGAAGAACTAGAATTCCCCAGGTGGTGGGTGGGGCCCTGGAACTTCCAGGTGAGTCCTTATTCTCCACCACACCAGAGGTCGGGGGGGTAATCCTAGGTGGGGCTGGGTTGGGTGAGTCTTGCCCTACCTTACCACAAAAGCTAGTAAGGTAACTGTTTCAGTTGGGGCTAAAGGTCTGCTCTCAGGCTTCTGGGAAAAGCCACCAGGGAGGGGCTGAAGTGGCCCCACCCAGACAAAAAGTATGCTTGTGGGGGAAAGAGCCACCTGAGATACACAATCTGGCTATCAGGAGTGGGTTTCACTCTTCTCCCCCCTCCCATGCTCCGCAGTCTCCCTCTAGCATCTGCTATCAGGTAGGAGCTCAAACTAGCTGAGCTACCCTACAATGGTGTTGTGGGTTGGGAGCTTTCCTGTTTAGGATCCCATACTGGGCTGAGAGTGTGGCCTTCATGTGGGAGGAGGGGGTGCTCTACAAGTATGCTGTGGCTGGGGCCCATAGTGTGCTCTCTTTTCAGTTCTGCCCATGGGGGCTCCCTCACTTCTAATGATTAGTTCAAAAATCACTCCTCTGTGCCCCCAAGCAACACAATGGAATTGTGGGGTACTGCATACGGCCTGTGGGCTTGTCCCTGAGTTCCTGAAGATCAATCCCTGACCATGCCAGAAAGAAGCATGCTGGACCCAAGTTGCCTATGTGGTGCTCAAGCAGGTTTCATGTCCCTCCCCTTTGGGGTATGCCCTACTCTGATGGGACAGCTGAGCAAGCAGTACCAGAGAGGGCTGATGATCAGGGAGCTCATAGTTTGAGCACCCCTTAGTCTGTTGCAGGTCTTTAAAAGGAAAGGTTTGAGCTCCACTCTCTGTGGAAGCCTCAGTGTGGCAAAAGAGGGGAAGAGGAGGACAACAGTGTGAAAGGAGGAAAGCTAGCACTCTGGTCATCTCTGTCCCTCTCTTCAGAAGGCAGCCTCATGGAATGTCCAGGCTCTAGGGTCACACAGATCCCTCAGGACCCACAAACTCACTTTGTCTCCCACAGATCGGGCCAGAGTGGGGAAATATTTGTTTGGGAATGAGCAAGATGAAAACTCAGCCACTGAAGCCCCCTGGAGAGGACAAAGGCTTACAGTGGGTGGAGAAGCAACAATGCACCTGCCATATCAGCTCAGGTCTTTGGTAATAGGAAACACCCTAAGGAGGCTGACAGCATGGTGCTCTGTCCTCAAGAAGCTCCCAGGTCACTAGTGGCAGCAGGTTTTGGTTTTGTGAGGGTAGAAAGTCTCAGCAGTCTGTTCAGGAGCCTGCTCAGCAGCTCAGGAGCCTGCTGATTGCCAGAAATGTGAAGGAGGGAGCAACAAACCTGTCTACCTACCCTTTTCACTGGACTCCAAGTCTCTGGGTGGTTTGACCTCTGCCAATATCTTGCTCCTTCTTGGTCTTCTCCACAACTTCTTGTGGAATCTCCTGTAGGTTCTGACACTTTCCCTCAGAACTACAACCGATCTATGTTTGTTTTTTCGGTTTTTTTTTGTTTTCACCTAAAAATTCTCTCTTTTTTTCAAACTGATTTGGCAGCTGGTATTTCCAGTCCACCATCTTGTCTCTCTCAAGATCGGAATCCCTTAAATTGGGTCTCAAAGGAGAGTAAGATTGTCAAAGGGTAGGGGTATTCCAGAAAGGGGAGACAAGGGACACAATGCCATAGAAGGCTTGAAACAGCTTGATGAGCTTAGGAAATCGGGAGTTTTAGGGTCAAGATGCAGACAACCAAGCAATAAAAGAGGCAAGAAGCTGGAGAGCCACAGCGGTCAAATTCTGAGGGCAGAGTGCACTGTTCTCAATAATCACACTCAACACAGGGGAAGTTGATTAGACTTAAAGTTAGTAATATTAATAAAAATAGCATTCATTGCATTCTCACTTTTTGGCACAGAGGGAAACACTTTATACATACATTATTATATTTTCTAATCTTTATGATTACCCTATGAGGAAATATTTTAAGCCCATTTTACAAATGAGGAAAGTAAGTTTCTAAGGGATTAATTTACTTGCCCAGTAGAGAGCTATTAAGTGGTTGATTCAGAATTCAAACCTAGATTTACATGAATCCAAATTCCATGTTCTTAGCTACTGAATTTGACCAGGTCCCAGTGGTAAAGTGGGAATTGTAGGTTAGGACATACTTTAAAATTAGAGGGACTCATTAGCCCATTAAATAGCTTTGTTTACTTATGCATTGTACAGCAATTATAAACACAGGCTCACTCACCTTAGAGTTTATGTTTTTATGACATTACAGCAGCAGCAGAGAGATTTTGGATTTAGACAAGATGAATTTGATCGAGATTTCTGATCTTTATACTTTCTTGTTATCTTGAATCACTTAAAGATACCGTTTTAAAACATATACCCTTAAGGTGATTCATCTTCAAACCTTATTGTACACTTCTGTACACTTTTATATGCAGAGCAGTATAAAGTCCTCAGATTATCAGAGACACATCCTTCCCCAGTAGGGTCTTGAAAAAATGAAAACATGAACTTTGAGTTTTCTTTTTCTAATAACTTGAGAATAGTATTTCTATCTTATTTGAAGTATTGCAGATGTCATTGGTTTTCATTCCTTTACCAGGTTAGAGGGCTCAGATCATATGTCAAGTGTAATTTATTAGGCTGAAAGGAACACAGGTAGAGGCTAAATTAAAATATAATCCCTACCTACTGTGAGCTTACCATCTAGATGGGAAAATGCCACATATTCTCATATAAAATAGAACCAAATCTTTATCATTAATTATTAGTGCCATCAGGATTCAGAGGAAGAAGAAATTTGGCAGTAATCTGGGAAGGAGAGGGAGTGGCATATGATCAGAATCTTCAAAGAGGGGTCAGATTTTAATGATTTTTGTTGAGAGGAGGAAAGAGTACGCTGAGATAAAGATGAGCATCAGAAATGGCAAGGAGATTGGGAAGCAGTTAATTTTTTTCTAGATAAAGACAAGAGACCAGTTATCTAGGGATTAAAATTTGTCTAAAAATGTAGATTTTAATGTTTAGGTAATCACCTACATTTTGAGACTCTAATGAAAGTTATGAACTCACTTCAGAAAAATGTACAAATGCAAATATAGTCAATTACCCTATTGTACACAAAAAACCTACTATCAGCATTTTGGTGAAAATCATTCTAGACTTTCATCTCTGGTTATAGATATATGGTTATATTTATATAAGCCCATTGGTTACTTTCAGGTGTATATATTTATGTGTATCTGTGTACATATCATGCCCTACCCACAATGACTGATACAAAATTTGGTTATTTGCAGCAACAAATTCAAGTTCAAAGACTGATATTCATTTTGGAATCAGAAATGCTGTTATATTCAGAATTTTTTTTATTAGAGTGAATGTTTATTCATTTGAATATGTTTATCTTTTCAGAATAAAAATAGCTTTTTTTCTTAATCATATTGAAGTAACTACATGCTCACAGTTGGAGTTTCAAACAATAAATAAAAGTCTAAGAAATGAAAAAATCAGGTGAAATCTTACCAAGATTGGAGGGGCTGTTGAGCATCACAATGACATAATTAATGCATTTCTCCAATTTATAATAGTAATGCTCTGTGAGATAAATTGGGAAAGAAAGAGCCTAGAAGCCAGGAAATCAGATAGACAACCATGCAATCCTTTGATAAATAACTATTAATAAGACCAAGAGGAAAACTGTTACCAGCAGTGACAATGAGAGCCAAGTTGTATTGAGCATCTGATTTTTGCAAAGCACTACAACAGATACACTCTGAAGAAAATAAAAAAGACACATGACCTGTGTCCTCTATGAGCTCTGTTTAGTGAAAGAGACCAGTTCAAGCATAATTAAGGTTTCCAAAACATGGCTGTGGAATTTATGTGAATAAGATTCTTTCCTAGTACATGTCCTTTTCCAGCTTCCTGGTTTGTTAGGGAACTTTTCAAATCCACATTTTAAAGTTCAAGTTAGGAGATGGGTGGTAGAAAAAAGAGAATTACTCTGTCAAGGCTATGATGGTACAAAAGTTTGGAAAAACTTTAAATCAACATAAATCATTTCATTTTAGAATGCAAAGAAAGACATAGGTTTGTAAGAAAAGAAGGACTCCAGAGGTACAGTTGCCTGGAGGGCGGATGTAACCTCTTTTAAAGGTGAAGCCCCATAAAACATTTATCTCTTTGTAGCTGTCTGGCCAGAAGGGTCAAGCCTGGGTAACATTTGTTAATGATTATCTGAGTGTAGAATTGTTTTGGAATGTGTCTGAAGCTAATTTTCAAAGCAGGAGTAAAATATGCAATTCACTGAGAAGACAACAATTATTTGGAAACAAAAGAGAAAAAAGAATAAGTGTGAGAGAAAATAAACAATTCTACAAGTAGCTGGGTGTTTTTTCCCCCTAATAATGGATTTTAGTTTCTGATTATCTGGAATATGTTTCAATGGATCCACTTCTTTGTATTAATAAGAGACATAAAATAATGTATTTATTTTATTTTCCGTGCATTTGTCTGATAAAAATTATTATGACATGTTTAAAGTCACTTCACATAGAAATGAGAAGTTAAATTTATAATATTATTGTGACTTTATTTTATATTCTATTATAATGTAATTTTCAAAAAAAAATTAAATGACTATATAAGGAGAGAATGTTGAAAATAAGTCTTTGGGAATGTACATGAGTACATTGTTTTATACTAAACTCTGCATCTGATTCTCCCACAGTTACTGAGGCTAGATTGCTTTTTATTGTCATTATTCTTACAGCATGCAATAAAAAAAAAATCTTAAAATATATGCAAATAAATATTAGCATATTACTTACTTATAAAATCTCATATAGATTTTAAGAAATGGCACCGCATATTCCCCATTTTAATTTCACTAACATCGACCAAATCTTTTTAGTAATCTAAACACAACTTCTGTACTGGGAAGGGCCGCAATTTATTTTTTGATTCTATTCCAAAGTTCCTTTCAGAGTAATAAAAACATTTTCTAAGGAAGCAGAGGATGACCTTGCTTCGTTATTTAAGCAGCTCAGTTGTTTTTTTCCAAGCTCGCCATAGAGTAGGCTTCAAGGACACTTTTTTCATAAAGGTTTCTAGAGAAGGGATGACGTCACCATGGAAATTGTCAAGCATGATTCTTTCCCAGAGACACTGCTTGGTGCTAGATACTACAAAGCAGGGAGCCAGAGAGAGAACTCTTTAAAGATATACCTAGATGTAGATCTAGATTCACATCTGGTCTTTCTTAGGAAAAGACTCTGCTTCGAAAACAATTCAGAGGGGTGCAAAAATTTAAAAGCAACTATACATATCTTTCAGTGTAGAGAAATACAAGAATAGTAAATCACTGTAGAAAAAATGAAATTGGATGTTGTTAAATTATATTTTTAATTTTAACTTTGTATTGTTTGTAATTCTGGTAAAGACATATGACTCACTAAATAATACAGATTAAATATCTCGAAATTATAGTGAAAGTAAAGGGTCAAATAGTATGTTATGAAAGGGTCTAGAATACATGTATAATTTCTCTATCTTGGCTGAAATTGACGGATTACGACACATTATCCAAATTCTGCTCTAAATTTCAAAAGTGTAAAGATTATGTATAAATTGAAAGAATAAAAAGTACCCAAAAAGGGCTTCTGCCATACGATTAGAAAAAAAGATGTCAGTGCATGTTGGGTCTGCATTCTACACGATGCTACCAAAGGTCAGGTGTCCATTTGAACACGTAAGCTCCTCCGAATGTTAACTCTTCCTACTTGTTTTTTAAAGAATTAAACTAAATAGCCTTGAGTTCTGTGTCCTATTTTCTAAACTATGGTAAGACCCTTGGTTATTTTTCTCACCTAGAGTGCTCCATTTGCTTCGCAATGTACCTCCCCTTATGGGCTTCTGCAGCTCAGTCCACCTTCCTAACAATGTGATCAGGAGACTTTCCTCACGCCAAGCCCTTCACTGACTCTCTTTGGCCCTCAGCCTGGAGTGCAGGCTCTTGATCTTCTCTGACATACTTCATCCGACCCTTCTGTTAGGATGTCCCCACATATACCCCCAGCTATCCCCTCCAGAAAATCCTTTATTCTAGTTCACTATCAAAATGCTTAACAGCTGTGCTAAGCTATTAATAAAAGGTCAGTTACTTAGGCCTAAAACCTATGACTTCTTTTTATAACCCTCTCTGTTAGCTGATGATTTATCAGTATAAAACATTAAATACTAAAATATTATAAGACAGGAACAAATATAGTAATCCATTTTATGTAGTTACTTCTATTTAATTTTTTTAAATTTCAGAATATTATGGGGGTACAAATGTTTAGGTTACATCTATTGCCTTTGCCCCTCCGGAATCAGAGCTACAAGCATGTCCATCCCCCAGACAGTGCACACCTATTTAAAATTTTTAAAAATCTGAAAAACAATCTATTCAACAGCAGTCACTGAAGGGACTTTCTAGCTCTCCAAATTTTCTGTACTCACAAAAATTCATGGCAAGCTCAGTGTCTTCATAAAGTAGAAACAGAGGGAGACAGAAAGTCAATGTGAATTTGAAAAGATCTTTAGTTTTCACAGCGTCTAAAGGTAGATCCTCAATGATGTCATGTTGAGAAGAATTTCATTCTAGATGCCTAACAGAAGAACTTTTGTCAGTAGAACCGACAAAATGTGCCTGGAAAATGTTCAGCTATTTTGAAAATAAATGTCAGGACGTCAGCTCCTTGTTTCTGTTGCCGCAGGCTATCATTATTTGGCCATATAACACTCATTAGCGCTGGCCCTATGTATTAACCCCATCAGAGATGTGTAAACAAAGTGAGGCAGAGTTCCTGCTAATCAACTTTCCATTCTTTAATGTCACACACATAAAAAACTTTGTTTTTTCCTCAATGTTAATTTTTCAGTCGGGCAATTTACTATTGGGTTATATCTACAATCATACAAAAAACACTAACAACAACAGAAAACTGACTCTACCGTTTTTCAGTCAGTAGTGCTTGCCAATTAAATCTGACAGAGACAGTGGAGAATGTGTACTTGCTAGAGGACAGAGGAAGCTAGCATTCATAAAGCCAGTAATGTTAGCATTCTAAAAGGCTCTATCACTTACGTTCTATCTTCATTTTGTGGCATTCTAGTATATTACAGCAGTAAAAACTTCAAGGTAGTCAGGGAATGTTGAAGAACGAATCGGCTTCAATTTATTTGTATTTTTTTTTAACGTAAGTTATACCTGGCCGCAATATGAAGAAAGAAAATACATCTCCAAATCAGATAGTCGATAGCCATATAATTTTCATTTAAGATCCCATTGTCACTGCACGTTATTTGAAGTAATTCAGCTTATTTTTTAAGCTACCCTAGAAGTCATTTTGAGGATGGATTGGGTGCATATATGAAAAGAAGGAAGGAAAGACTTGGGGAATGTTATCTATTTTCTAACCGATGTGGTTCTGTAGCTTATTTATGCAGCTAAATCAAAACTCCATCTTCAAGTTGGTGACTTCAAGATTTCTCTATAAGGATGTTTGTCATGGCATTATATATAATAGCAACAAAGTGGAAACCACTGGAATATCTACACTAAGGGATTAACTGATTCATATAGGATGTTGATATGACAGGATGTATAGCTATTAAAAGATACTGAAAAACACAATTAGAAGTAAAAAATAAGATCATAAAAATCTTATAAAATAAATATGTATGTATATATTTGTTGCGTACATATAAGTAGTAGAATGTATATTTATATGTAAGGTAAATACTGGAAGGACATGCACAAAAATAGAAATGTGGTTTATCTTTGTGTCATGGGATTATGGATGATTATTAGTCTCTTCTTTTTTTGTCTGCATTTTTAAAATTCTTGTAGTAAACACAAGTATTACTTTTCTAATAAGATAAGGAAATAAAATATATTTTAAGTAAGATTCATGTCCTTCAGGAAGAAAGATTTAAAAATATACCCATATGACTCTCCTATATACACATATACATGTATGCACATATGTAATTTAAGATATATCATTGAAAATGTCTCCTCACACAAAACTGCTTCTGATCCTGGGTTGATAGGATTGCAAATAAACGATCAACAAAATAATTTTCATTTCCATTTTGCATTCTGGTAACTTAGCAAAAGCAGAAATGAGCACTGCTAGTGCCTTGAATGTTTGAGCTCCATAGCTTTGCCCTGATCGTGTAGGCATTAGTTCAAGGTTGGATACATTTTCAATTTTCTTTTTAATCAAATCTATGAGCCAGAAATCAGGAAAGGTGATGACTGCAGCTGAGTTGCCACTGTAGTCCCTCACCGTCAAAACTGAAGACCAGGCAAATCAGAATTACAAAGTTCATTTAGCCCAAAACAAGAAGAAAAAAAAATCAAATTACACACAAACACACACACACATTCCACAGTAGATTCAGTCACAATTCTTAGGAAATATTTTAATATGTGAAACAATTTTGCTTCCACTTTTTTAAAAAATCATTTAACTATGTACATATTTTAAAAATAGAAAAAAAGAGAAAACAATAAATTTCCATAATCTCACCATTCTAACAAATTACAAATGAAAATGGGAAAATGTTCGTATTTAACTATAATGACTTTAAAAACACTTAGCTCAATTACATAAGTTATCCATATAATTTTTACATCATCATCACGAACTTGAATATTCAAATGTATAAAATAAATTCTTTTGAGTTTTCATGATAGTTTTACACTTGTTTTCTTATAGCAAATATGCATCCATATTCCCGTATTAGAATTTTCGCAGTCCCCTGTACGTTTTCATTAAAACATGATTCATCCTATAATCCTAGCACTCTGGGAGGCCACGGCGGGTAGATAGTTTGAGCTTAGGAGTTCAAGACCAGCCTGAGCAAGAGTGAGACCCATCTCTACTAAAAATAGAAAGAAAGTAATTGGCCAACTAAAAATATATAGAAAAAATTAGCCGGGCATGGTGGTGCATGTCTGTAGTTCCAGCTACTCGGGAGGCTGAGGCAGGAGGATTGCTTGAGCCCAGGAGTTTGAGGTTGCTGTGAGCTAGGCTGATGCCATGGCACTCTAGCCTGGGCAACAAAAGTGAGACTCTGTCTCAAAAAAAAAAAAAAGACAATAAAGAAAAAGTAGGTGGCAGGCCATATTTGCTGATCCCTTAGCTAGAGTAATGGTTTGGGACTCAAACAAGATCCCAAGCACACATGTAGCAAGACAAAAGCTTGCCAAATATTTATTTTATTTAACAATCACTTATAGAGCACCGACTATGTGCCAGATATTATTGCAAATACTTTGCAATATGAACTCATTTGATTCTCATTAAAATCCTTCTTTTCTCCCCCCCACACCTCCCACTTCACGGAACTCACTAAAATCCTATACGGTATGAGCACTCTGATGATGCCCATTTTACAAATGTGTACACTGCTCAGAGAAGTTAAGTGACTTTCCCAGGGTCACATAGCTGGTGAGTGGCAGCATCAGGATTTGAATGCAGGGAATCTGGCAGTGTCCCTGCTATTCTGTGCTATTAGAGAGAAGCTCCATCCCCAGTGGGAGCAGCCTGAGGACAGGGCCTGGTGTTCTCTCGGTATCCCTAGGACCTGGAGCTCAGTGGGCCTCTGTCAGTAGCTACTGAGCAGAAAGGGTATGGAGGCCTGTGTGCAGGCACTGGGATGATGTCAGGACCCATGGGGCTCACTCAGGCAGTGTCCCTTGTGTCCACTGCAGGAGACCCGAAGGTGCCAGTGCTGTACCAGGTAGAGCGGACGCGAACAGGGTCAAGCTTCTCGGTGCGCTCTGTGAAGGCCGTGCAACATGGCAAGCCTATCTTCATCTGCCAGGCCTCCTTCCAGCACACCCAGCCCAGCCCCGTGCAGCACCGGTTCTCCATGCCCACTGTGCCACCCCCGGAAGAGCTGCTTGACTACGAGGCCTACATTGACCAGTATTTGAGGTGGGAGACTTGGCGGCTCCAGGGCAGTGTTTCCAAACTGCAGCTGCTGTCTATTTGTGGGTCATAGAATTCTTCAGTGGGTCTTGACCAGCATTTAAAAAATATGGACTAGAAAATAAGATGCTAGAGTGTATTGTATGCAATAAGGGTAAGAATCCCTTTGTGAAACTTCAGTTTCAGCTCTGTGTGTGAGCAGGCGTGCATGTGTGTGTGTGAAATGCAGGGCTTAGATGCAGCCAGTACTGGCACTGGTACAGCTTTACTGGTTGTGAAAACATTGAACTAATTCTGAACTACTTCTGTAACCATTTGGTAAAAAGCCACCTCCCCAGTGCCCCAAAGGATCCCCGCTCCTCCTTCAGGCCCACAATCCAGCAGTTTAGGAGTTAATGCGTGGCAGGGTGAGGGTCCAGCAGGCTGCAGAGCTGTGGTCTGTGTTTGATTGGTGACTGACTTAGTGCATGTTAAATATTTTGAATATCATCTAGTAAATAAATTTCTTATTTGGATCACAGCTAATAAAATTTGAAAAATGCTGGTACGGGAGAAAGAGCTCTGGGTCCAGTCACATGGATTCTGGCCAGGGCTGTGTCTCTATCAGTGCTCACCTGCTGTGTGGCTTGGCCCAACTCCCTAGCCTGTTGGGGTCCTAGTTTCTTCATCTGAAAAATGGGAATAGTTATTTCTGCCCTGCCTAATTCCCAGCTGTCTCATAAGGCGAGAGCTTCTCGATCTTCTGGGGAGGCAGCAGGGTGGGATGGGATAGATGTGGGTTTGGGAGCCTGAAAGGCCTGGTTTCAAATCTAGGCTCTGTCCTTACTGGCTGTGTGAGTTTGGGCAAGTTGCTTTCCTACTCTGAGCCCATATGCTATTACAAACTGATGCTAATCATAATTCCTACCTCATAAGGCTGCTGTGAGGATTAAATGGTATAAGAAATACAAGGCACTGAGTAGGTACTCAGTAAACTGTAGTTATACCACTATTACCAGAGAGGAAAAAGCATGGGGCCATGGTGTGTGTTTGCTGAAATGAAAGGAAGACAGTGTTGTTAAAGGATTCTGAATTTAAAGCTGGGCTGTTCAATAAGGTAGTCACTAGCCACGTGTGGCTATATTAATTACAATTAAATAGAATTCAAAATTCTGTTCCTCAGTTGCATTAGCCACATTTCAAGCACTCAATAGTCACATGTCTAGTAGCTACCATTGCACAGTGCAGATAACATCTATTTTCACAGAAGGTTCTACTGGGCAGCACCCAGAGGATCGGGGTGAAAATGGTAGTACCCGTGAAGAGCACTATGGGTGGTTATTACCATGTTGAAGGTCTTCCCTGGAAATGGGCCCCTCCCCTCGGGGCGGGCACAGTGTTTCCTACTACTTAGGGTTAGGTAACTCAGTCCAAGTCAGGTAGCTTGTTTCTTGATTGTTTAGAATAACGAAGTGGTTAAGAGTATGAACCGTGGAGCCGATTGCCTGAGTCCAAATCCTCCCTTCTCCAATTTCTGAGCAAGCTATTTGGATTCTCTGTGCTTATTCTGCACATCACACGGGGTTCATAACAGTACCTATCTCACAGGGTTGTTGTGAGGAATGTTACTGTACATGCCATGCTTAGAACAGTGCATTTTATAGGGTATGCCTTATTACCATGATGTATTGGTTATATAGCATCATACTGTTTTCTGCAGTGTTTTGAGATAGGTTACTACCATTATCTACACTTTGCAGATAGGAAATAGGCTCAGAGAGATTCTAAACTAGCACAGGGCCACATGGCCCATAGGTGGCAAAGAAGGGATTCAGACACTATACTATCCTGCCTGCCACAAGGGGAAGGGAGCTTTGGGGATAAGTCAAGAGTCCTTATGGAAGAATGAGGGGGTCAGAAGAGGCAGTGCAGATGAGAGGCTCCCCCTCTCCCTTTTCCTTCCAGGGACTCTAACCTCCAGGAGAAGCACTCAGTGGTGCTGAATGGAATTGCTGCCCGGGAGGTACCCATTGAGATTAAGCCAGTAAACCCACCCACCTTGAGCCAGCTGCGGAGAATGGAGCCTAAACAGATGTTCTGGGTGCGAGCCCAGGGCTATATTGGTAAGAGGACCCCATGGGATGGAGGAAAACACTCTCCAGGGGTCTAGGCCTGCCACTCATTTGCCATGTGGCCTTGGGTACATTACTTCCCTTCTCTGGGCCTGCTTCCTTATCTGCATGATGGGCAAGCTGACTCAGCTTCTCACCAGGGCCCTCTTGGTCCTTTGCATGGGGAGAATGGGTAGGTGACTATAATCCCAATGTGGGACCTTCCTGGGGAAGGCAAGGCACCTTGCTGAGGTTCTTATCGAGGTCTGCTGCTAACCTTAAGGTGCCTTTGTGCAAATTGGAAGATAACTCTTTCAGGGGCCCAGTGTAGGAGACTTGGGAGTAAAGACTGCATTTCAGTCCTCCCTCACCTTTGTCCTCCCCACCTCCCCTATCCCTTCACTCACACACACACCTTGGGCCAGGTGTCCTTGTGCAATGACTGGTCTGCACATCCATGCATGGGAGCCTCCTTTTCCCCCACCTCCCTGCAGGTCCTGAGCTGGAAAGCCCAGGAGCCCAGGGCTGATGGGGGCCGGGACCTGTTGCAGGGGAGGGCGACATCAAGATGCACTGCTGCGTGGCCGCCTATATCTCGGACTATGCCTTCCTGGGGACTGCACTGCTGCCCCACCTGTGGCAGTATAAGGTGCACTTCATGGTCTCGCTGGACCACTCTATGTGGTTCCACGCCCCCTTCCGAGCTGACCACTGGATGCTGTATGAGTGCGAGAGCCCCTGGGCTGGTGAGTTTGGGGCTGTGTGGGACAAGGGCACTGACTTTGGGGTGGCAGGGGGCCTGCTTTCTTGGGTAATGTTGCCTCCCCCTAGCCTCCTGTGCTGTGGGGCAGGTCACTTCCTTTCCTGTCCCCCAGGCTCTGGCATCCTTATCTTCAAGAGGACAGGGTGAGGCTCGAGGCTAGGACACCTGCTCAGCTCTACATTTGTATAACATGCTAGGGATATGATTCATTTTATCTCAGAGACCCTGTTCTAGTCCCAGAACCGCTTTGGATTCTCTGTGTGAACTTGGGCAAATCCTGTCTCCCTTCTGAGGCTGTTTCCCCACGTACACAGATAGGGTTACATTATAGCAGTAGTATCCAAACCTGGCAGCCCATCAGACTGCTACTTAGGGGAGCTTTTTCAAAGTAGATTCTGACTCCACCCTCAAGATTCTGACTCAGCAGGTCTTGGATGAGGTCCAGGAAACTGTTTTTTTAAGCAGCTCTCTAAATGACTCTGCTGCTAACCTGGTTGGGGATCAGGGCACTAAGGGCCTCACTATTTGGGCTCTCCTCGTAGGCGATAGAGAAAACCCTGATTCAATCCTCAGTGCCTCGTGTCTAGCTCCAGAACTCTGGCTTCCTCTCCAAGGAAGTACATTTCAAATGAAGCAAGGCCTTGCTTTATAAAACAGGGACAAAACTGAAGGACTCTTAATACTCAGATAAGGGGTACTCTCAAGTACTAACAGCATCACGATAAAAGATGAACAACCCTGAAGTCAGGACACTTGGGTTCAGGTTTAGCCTGACCCTGCGGCCAAGTTCCTGAGCCTCTCTGGACTACAGTGTCATTGTCTGGAAACTGGGACAACAAATGCCTGCTTCATTTGGCTACTGTGAGAACTTAGTGAGCTCTGCTATGCATAAGAGAAATCGGCAGTTCTCTTTATAAACATCAAACTCAGGCCCAAAGCCAGCAAGGGAGAAAGGATGTCCAGGTGGGAAGGGTGGAGAGGCCAAATCTCATGGCCTCAGGTCCTCTCCCATGGGCCCCTTCTTTCTCCTTGGTGGTGGCAGTGGTGGTAATTTTTTTTTTTTTTTTTGATGAATTACGGCTTGGAGGACCCAGCTTGATTTATTATAAAGGGAACCGATGGGTTTCCTAACACAAGTGGCCAGAGGTGCAGATCTTCTTAGCCAAGCTATTGAAAGAGACTGTTTCCAGAGCTCCTCCTTCTGTGATCTTTTTGAGGAAGCCAGCAGATATAGGAAAGTGCTTTTAAACTGTCAAGCAGTGTTCCCGTAGGAGGAGTTACCCCCAACAATTGTCTGGAACAGGCTCAGAAAGGGTGCTTGGGGATTTGGAGCAGCCACAACACTCAGTGTGCCCTTGTGTGGGGCAGCCCTGCCCTGGGCCAAACCCTTTTCTAGAAGCGCCTTTGGCTGTGCTGAAGCAGAGAGAAGGCCATTCTTCCCCTTCTCCTCACCCACAGGTGGTTCTCGGGGGCTGGTGCATGGACGGCTGTGGCGTCGCGACGGAGTCCTGGCTGTGTCCTGTGCCCAGGAGGGCGTGATCCGAGTAAAGCCCCGGGTCTCAAAAAGCAAGCTATAACCAGAGGCACCACTCAGCCTGGAGCTTCAAGGACCTCCCTTCCACCACCGCTCCTAAGGCAGGAGTTACAGGCCTTCTGGCCCTCAAATCCAATAAAGAGACTGATACCACTGGAGTGGCTGGCCTTTAATTCCCCTGGGCTAGAACTGCAGCCCTCCTTTCCTTCCTCAACTGCAGGACTCCAGGGGCAGAGTCCCCAGCCCTTCAGCCAGGCTGCCTCGCTGGCTTGGAGGCTCACGGACAAGGTAACACTGACCGTGACCTGTGCCACGGCCCTGTGCTGTTTATCAGCTAGAGAGGCTGTGTCAGACTTCTTCCCTGGACCATCCCAGGCAATCCCAGCCATAGCTCACCCTGAGCCCAGCTCAACAGAAGAGAAGTAAGTTTCCTTAGTCTGCTGCACTTCTCTTTGTGGAACTTCTAGGGGCTCCCAGCACCCCCTGCAGCCTCCCAGCTTCTCTCCATGTCCTCATCAGGGCCTTCCCCTCCCAATCCTGGGGCATCCCCTACCCCTATAGTGGTCTTAAGTCAAGATAAGGGTTAATCCAGCACCTCCTTGATGAGCAATTCTTTGAGACTAGGGGGTGGTGTGGGGGTAAGACCTGCCTCCTGCAGGGCCTGAAGTCGGGCCTCTGACTGGCGTTTGTCCAGACCCAGGCGCCAGGACAGCCGGATATGGGCCTCCAGAAAGGGTGCCAGCAAAGGGTGAGGGCTCTTGTCCCCCAGCAGCTGCAGGGCCCTTTCACAGCATGCCCGGGCCTCCCTGGGGTCCTCCAGCTCTTGGTGGCACACAGCCAGCCCAGCCAGGGTCAGCAGAGGGCGGTCTGGGCCAGAGGGGGTGCCCAGCTGGGCCTGTAGCTGCCAGGCATTGGCCCAGAGTGCCAGAGCCTCACGATAGAGGCCAGTACAGGTGAGGCTCTGTGCCTGTCGCAGCTCTGGCAGCACGAAGAAGTCCTGCAGGTCTGAGGCATGGCGCAGCTCGGGTACTGCGTGTAGGTGGCCCAAATACTGCTCAAAGGCCCGGCTACGGCGGGCAATGGTCTCCGCAGTAAAATTCCGGCGCAGGCGCTTACGGGGGAAGGAGATGCCAGCCATGGGGCCCCGGAAATGCCGCTGCAGGTTACGGTGCAGCCGTTCAAAGTCGGAGTAGCGGCGAGAGATCTGGGCTGGCTGGCGATCTGGTGGCCCCGGGCCCATCACGGCGAGGGTGTAGAGCTGCAGGGAGGGTGGGTGTGAGGGCAGGTGCGAGGTATCCATGGGCCCCTTCCCTCCCCACCCCCCACACTCCCAACTCTGCTCCCCCACCTCTTCCCTTCATCCCTGGGGCCCAGGAGGGTAGAAGCTGCTGGGGCAGCAGCTAGGGAGCCCAGTCCCATCTTACCTGAGGCTTGTCTGAAATGACCCAGGCCCAAGGCAGCACAGGGAAAGAAAGACAGAGATGAGCTTCGGTGCCCAGGCTGCTGCCCTTTTACCCCTCCGGGATGCCCCCTTCCAGTAGGGTGGTCAGTTCTTCTGACAGCCCCTCTGGAAAAACAGGTGTGAAACCCAGGCCAATCTTCAGGCCTCTGAGCCAACATTTAGGACCAGCTTGGAGCTGTGTTCCACTTTGGACACCTGGCCCCTACATCCCTGGCTGGGGTATTCCGAAGCAGACTCGGAGGACAGGTCTTCGGACAGCCCCAACTGTGATAACTGTGACAAGTATACTGAACTAGGTCTCAGGCTGTAACTCCAGGTCACTACTCCCTCCCTGTCTGACCTCAAGCAAGGCAGTCCCCCTCTGGGGCCACTTCCATCTCTAGTGAATGAAATGCCGGGTCAGGTCAGTGTTTACTCAAGAATGGGACGTGCGCAAGTGTTGGTACCCGAGGTTTCCAGGTGGTGCACACTAGAGTAAATAACACTGCAACAGAGACAGGAGGCCATTCCCCCTTAATTCTTCTTTAATCTTTCTGACTACAAATTGAGAAGCTCTTAGTTTGGTTTTAAAAAAGCACTTCTCTTAACACTTCTCACATCCATTTTTAGAAAAGAGCCAGAAAGCGAATCTCAGGTCAGGGCCTTATTCAGGCAACAGCATCTAGGCAGGATTTAATGACACTGTTTCATTTTCTCTGTTTATTTTTATGGCTAGCTACTCTCTATGGCAAGAGAGGCCCTGCCACAGACAGTAGTGCTGTAAAGTTGGCCTTTAAACTTATTTAAGAAAAAAAGAGAGGTTCATTTAAAGAAAAATGGTAAGCAAAGACTGGTACAAGTAGCATTTTAGGACAAGAATCATGAAGGTGGTACCGGAATGACTGAGGTTTGGGAAACTCTGAACAAGGTGACTGCTAAGCTCCCCTCACTACCCCCGGGGTCTGAGAACCTAAGTATGGATGAATCTATGATAATGCTGAGCCAACAGGTTTAAAAGGGGCGTTAGCAAGCATCAGATGCTGGAGGCATACTAACACCAAACAGATTTTTCTCTCAAGTTTGTTCTGTGGAGCTGACAGTATTCTAGCCACCCCTGGTCAGTTAGGTTCCTTCTCTTGAAGATTCACCAGGTACATTAATATTAAGGATTAAAAAGTTTAAGAGTAAAGAAACCTATTTTACTATCATTCAACTCTGTATTCCCAAACCCTATTGCCTGCAAATCCTTCATTTATTTAGGAATAGTTATTAACATTCTAGGGAATGAATTTTCTACAGGACACACTCAGGACGACAATTTTCTTCAAGACTGACTGGTCTATAAATAACTGCTTATGTTCATTTAGCTTTTATTTTTATTGCTAATTTTTCTGGCCAAAAAAACTCCATCTTATATCCATTATCTCAACTGATCCTTGTAACGTCCAACCAGGTGGGTAGTAATGACAGTAGTTCTGTTAACTGAGCACTTACCCTGTGCCTCGTGCTGTGCCAAGCACCTTTACATCTGTGATTTCATTTAATCATCACAACAGCACTGCCAGGAAGATGTCTTTATCTCTGGTTGACAGCTGAGGAAGTAGGCTCAAAGCGAAAGGGCACAAAGACTTGCCCTAAGTCACACAGCTGGTAATGGCCCAGCTGGGATTCAAACCCAGATCAATCTGATTCCAAAGCCTGTGCTCTTGACCTCCAAAAGTTATATGAAGACTTAGGGTTCCCATTGTATAGAGGAGATAACTTGCTTCTCCAGACATGAACCAGGGTAATCCTGCTCTATCTTGTCATTCTTTTCTCCTCTGGGTACCCAGAGTCACCCCCATTCCTCCCTGCCTCTGAGCTGCTCCCCAGTGACTGATCCTTGGTGTCCCCTTCCTACATATGACCCCTTGTCCGCCCCACAGCTCTGGGACCTTTGCCACTTAAGCCTCAATCACTGGAGTCAACCCCTGCTCAAATTAGAGCAGTCACCCCATGGGTGTGGCTCTCATTTACTAACAGCAATAGAGAGGGATGCAGAGGCCCAGATGTGGGACAAGGCTCCAGGCCCCCTTCCTGCTGAGTCAGAGGTGGAGGAGGGTGGCGAAGAGGACAGTGTGAGGCAGAGAGCTGCCACTGCCAGGAGTGGCCAGCTCAGCTGGGTTTCAGGACTGGCTGGGTGCAGGACCTGGCATGGTCCTCATTCTCCATGTCAGTCTCTCCTCCCCATGGCAAGGAAAACAAGGACTCCAAGGCTGTCCCCTACCCTGCTCTTCACCCCAACCCCCACAAACCCCCTAAGTCTAGCCCTTAGGACAAGATTATTCTGTGCAGGGTGGTGCTCGGGAATTGATTCACCCGGGGTTACAAGAGGGTACAGCAGGCCCTAGATGCCAGACATTTTCAATCCAAAGTTAAATAATAAAAATATAGCTACCATTTTATTGAGCACCTCCTAACGTCAGGCACAATGCTAAGGGCTTTTCGTGCACCGTCTCACTTAACTCCTGCTGTAATCCTGTGTGCTATCCCCACTGCTCAGATGAGGACACGGGGGTCATCAAGGTTATACATCTCACCCAAAGTCAACGACTTGTAATTAGTGGGATGTGAATCAAGGTTGTTTTGGATCCAAAGCCCATTTCCTTAACCACTAACCCATGCAACTGCTGTGTCAAGTCTGACCCAGATAATATACTTCCTTTTGTATCTTGCATCTTGTTACAGTTTGCAAAAACCCTGTGGGTGGGGTCAGGGAGAACACACACCAGTTCTCTCAGTCTCAAAACCAGGATAAAAGGCAGGTCCTTAATCTCCACTTTACTCAGTTTCAAGAAAACTAAGCCATTTGTTTGAGGACTTGCTCGAGTTACCTCCCCTTTCTGGCCTCAGTTTCCCCATCTGCAAAATGGGGCAGGCATTTATAACTACACAGTTTATAACTACAACTTCAGGAAGTTGGAGTCTTCCCTACTCTTTCTTAGCCACACTTCTAGCCCAGGGGAGGTTCCTGGACCTTCACTCACCACGTACTTGGAGGGCGGGTCCTTGACAACGTTGGCACTGGTCACCTCGAAAAGCAGCCGCTGGGGTACCAGGGTGTTCCGGGACTTCTTCCAGAAATCCTGCAGCTGCCGCGCCAGGAGCTGACTGCCCCGCTGCCCATCAGGTGGGGGGCTCCTTTCTGCACAAGCACATGACCAGTCATATCTACCGGCCTGGGGCCAGGGCCGACATAAACAACGTGTCATGACCTCACTCATCCTCCCAACGTGAGGTGGGCGTTATCCCCATTTTACAGAAATGGAAACCGAGGGCCAGAGAGGGCCTGGGTGCCAAACACCGTGCCTGGAAGATAGCAGGGGCTACATAAATATCTCTGTTCTCAAACTTCGCCAGCACATCATTATCATTTGTATCCCAGGCCCTGCACATTTATTGCCTGCAATAACTGTGAGATGGGAGTGATTTCTCCCATTTGACACAAGGGAAAACTTGGCTTAGAGAGGTGTTGTGACTCTCTGAAGGTCACATAGCCAAGAGGTGACTGGGGACTCTTTAAGAAGTGTGGGAGTTTCGGCTGGATCAACTCAGGGCGCCCAAGATGCTCTCGCCAACGCGGCTGGGATGGAGGCCTACTCGAGCCCCACGGTTCCCGCCTCCGTCCTCCCGCACTCGCCTGCGTCTTCTCCAGACGGCCCGTCCCCGGGGGCCAGGGGGTCGGGGCCAGCCTCCTCGTCGTCCTCGTCTTCGTCGTCCTCCTCGTCCTCGGCGCTGGTGAAGCTGAGGGTGCCGCTGAGTCGGGAGGACAGGCCCTCGGCGTCGTCGTCCTCCAGCTCTGAGCTCTCAGGGAACTGCTCGGCCTCGGGCCCGACTGTCGCCTCCCCGGGGCCGTCGCCGGCCAAGGCGTGCCGCAGCCGGTGCAGGAGCCTTGAGGCCATGGCACCCTGGGGGGAGCGCCGCCGCTGAGTCCCGGGCTCGGGCGGAGCAGGACCCCCGCCCCGCGCTGGAGGCGGAGGGGAGGGGCGGGGCTGCGGCGGAGGGGCGCGGCGGAGGCTCCGCCTCTGCCTCTGCTTCCTAGGGGTCCTGCAAGCCGGGGACCCAGCCTGGGACTCAGCCCGCGTCGCGGTCTCCCCGTTCCCCCAGTCTCCCCACGCACACGCCTCGTTCTTCCCAGGAGAAGCCTGGGACCCTCCCCACGCCTCTTTCTCCGCGCTGCGCGCCTCTACCTCCTGTGTCCCTCGGTGCATTCAGAGGCGCGCCGCTCCCCTGGGGTCCCGGCGCAGCCCCCCGCGGCTCGCCAAGGCCCGCGGGGCTCTGCCCGGCTCCGCGGAGCCCAGGCGGCTGGGAGCGCCCGCTCCGGCCTCTTCCTGCCGCCGCCCCGCCTCCTGCCCCGCCCGCTCCCCGAGCCGCCGAGAATCCCGGGCCCTTCGCTGCAGGAGGGACTCGGGAATCCAGGCTCCGCCGGAGGGAGCCCCAGGCCTCCTGCGGAATCTGCACCATCCCGCCCCGCGCGTGCCCTCCTCGACTCCTCCCACCCCGCCTGGAGACCCAGGTCTGCCCAATCTACCCCCCTAATTTCCACCCAGCGCTCTTCAACTTTACAAAGTGATTATGTGACATCAGGGAGCCCTTTTCTCCGGTGAGAAAGAAAACTGAGGCCAAGAGAAGTTATGTGTGATTTGGGTTGGAATCTGACCTCGCTAAGCCTAGGTTTTCTCATCTGTAAAACAGGAACCATAATACTAAAACTAATTTTGCCACTCTTGTAAGAACCCTACCTAGCCCAGGCTGGGAGCGATGGCTCACGCCTTCCATCCTAGCACTTTGGGAGGCCGAGGTGGGAGGATCACTTGAGGTCAGGAGTTCGAGACCAACCTTTGCAAGAGCGAGACCCCGTCTCTACTAAAAATAGAAAAAATTAGCGGGTGTGGTGGCGTGCCTGTAGTCCCAGCTACTCAGCAGGCTGAGGAGACAGGTTCACTTGAACCTAGGAGTTTGAGCTTGCTGTGAGCTAGGTTGGTGGGACGACACTTTAGTCAGGGCGACAGAGCGAGATTTTGTCTCAAACAAAAGCCTAGTCCAGTGCCAGGCATACAACAGGGGCTGATGAAATAATCAGTTACATAATGATTATTGTTTCTACAATTTGCACAGGTTTTCACAATCTCATTTGAGCCTCACGCATGGGAAGTAGGCAAACAGGGAAACTGAGACCCAGAGAGGCTGAGTTACTTGGCCAAAGTCACACAGCTTGCCAGAGGTCCTGGGTATGGCGCCTTGGAGCCCAGGGGCCCTGGGTTCTGCATATTGTTCCTTTCCCGTGCGGCAGGCCTGGTCGTTTCAGCAGCTCTCTGGAGCTCTGTGTTTCATCTTTTACCCTGAGAGCAGCAGTAGGTCAAGAAGAATTTATTTATCCAGGCCTGTCAGAAGGCCTGGATATCAGTCCTTAGTGGGGTAGATTCTGATAGTTGTACAATAAAACAAAATCAAAATCTCTCTGCTAGTAGCTCCTACCCTTTTTGAGTGGCACAGGAGAGAGGGGAGAGGGACATAGTTTTGAATGAACAGAAGATATTTCTCCTCCCTGCCCTCTCTATGAGCAGAAGGGCTGGGCCTCTCAGGTTTTGAGGTTCCAACGTGTCCTACCTCCTGTTACAGGCATTTTACATGTTGTCGCATCTCACCCTCACAACATCCTGGGGAAGATACTGGTACTGGGCAATAATGGGCCATTTTCAAGATGAGGACACTGAGGCAATTGACTTCCTCAAGGTCCACATCTGGGAAATAGGGGAGCTGGGATTTAAGCCTAAATCTCTGTAATTTCAAAACTCTAATTACTTCATTTGGCTCACAGGCAGGGTGTTGGGGCAAAAAAGACATCCTTCATTCATTCACCACTCACTCATTCACCAATCGCTGGCTGAATTCGACTTGTCCTTTGGTACATGTCTTGCAAGTCTGGGTACAAAGCTGGTCTTCATAAAACCACAGATTGTCAGAGCAGGAGGATCCCTGAGAAATCTGATTATCACTTCCATTTTACAGATAGGTAGCCTGAGGCTTAGCGAGGAGAAGGGGCTTATGCTGGATCACACAAATGGGCAGAACTAGGAGATTCCTTGCCATCCTGTATTCTCCACCCTTATTAAATGCTATATAGAGATTTCCCTATGGCCTACCTGAAAGGTGGTCATCTGTCTCCTGCTTGTGTATATTCAGTGATAGGGAGCTCATTACCACCTGAGGCCACCTGTTCCCATTATTGTTCAACTGTGACTACTAGGAAATTCCTCCTTATATCGAACTAAATGCCATTCAGTTCAGTTATACTTACATAGAATACAGTATTTATTGAACACCTGCTTAGTGCCAAATGCCAGGTGCTTGGAAATTCAATGGTGAACAGGAAATGGTCTCTGGTCGGTGAAACTCAGAACAGGTTGTGATCATAAGTAAGGCATGCTCAGTACTATGACTGGGGACCACTGTGGACACGCCTGGCCTGGGCAGAGGGGAGGAGGGATCCTGGAGGAAGTGATGTTAAAGCTGAGAAAGATGATAGGGAAGTAGGAAGGTGAAGAGAGGGAAGATGGAAGTTTCTGGCAGAAAAAGCAGCATGTGAAAAAGCCCAGATGTTTACAAAGGGTAGTGTTTGGGGCAATATTTAAGTACGTCTGACGAGAGCAGAGCAGCATGCAAGGTAGGGAGGGGAGTGAGATTAAAGGGGCTGCTGGGACTTTGCTTGGCCATACCAAGGAGTTTGGACCTTGTCTATTTCCCTAAATAAAACAAATTAGTGAACAAGGGATGGCTGAGGGTTTCACATCCTCTGTTCCAAAGGGACCAAGTGGATCCAGTGTTTGTGTCCAAATTGGAAACCCCTGACTCTGGCTATCACCCCTTGGCCCTCCACCTGGCTGGGCAGGCCTTACTTATCCTGGCCTGGCCCTGCCGAGCTTTCCTTGGGAATGTCTATATATAGGGGATGGGGGCAGCCCAGTTGCCACTGTCCATCTGCCTTCCTTGGTGTCCAACCCCCCTTTCCTGGCCCCAGATCCTGTTCTCAGTTGTCTTGGTGCTCTGTCATTTAGCCACTGTCCATGAGCCTTGCCTACTCCCCAGAGCCCAGCCTGGACCTTGTGGATTCTCAATGTGGGCTCTGGGTTCCCTTTGGACTTGCTCTGTTCCACCCTTTAGCCTCTAGATGACCAGCTGAGCTCCTCCAGATTTCCTCACTCAGCTCTGTCTAGGCAGGGGCCGGTTGCCCCTTTACTACTTAAAGAACCTTCCCCTGCCCGGTCCCCACCCCAAAATGAATCCCAAACACCTTTTCCCTGGAGAAGGTAACTTTGGGAGATGGTTTCATTGACTATTTCTCTTCCAAATACACACCCGCCCCCTCCATCCATCTACGCTTCTCCTTCTGGACAGGTCCCCCAAGGACTCTGTCCCCACTTTCCCCCAGTCAGGATTCACAGTAAAAACCACCAACACGACTTTAGACCTTTATGATTTACAAAGCTCTCCAGTTAAATGAGGACTATAATAGTTGCTATCTCATAGGATGAGTTTTAGATGAGAGCATGTGATTAAAATTCTTAGCAGTGTGTGGCACATCATAGAGGTTCAATAAACGGTGGCCTAGCCATCACTTCCTACCACTTCTGTCCTTTGCCCCTTATCATGGTTCAAAGACAGAACATTCCATGTGCCCAGCACCAATGCCATGAATCTGGCACAAGGTAGGTGACTTATACTGGGCTCCTATTTGGTCTGTCTGTGAAGGAGACCCCACAGAGAGGTCCATCTCACATGTGACAAAGCTAGGCTCTGAGCAGCATCACCACCTGCCCAAAGTCACATAGCTCGCTGAGGCAGGCCCTGGATCCTGGGTTTCAGACTTCAGGGCTGTGCTCTTCCCATTCTACCATGCTGCTATTCTGATCGTCCTTATCCATCTGGGAGCCAGTGTGCTTCCCGGGGTGGGGGGTGGCTCTCTAAGGGAGTGCAGCAGGGCAGGCCCTCCTCACAAGAATCTAGGACGTCAAGTCCTGCCACCTGCTCAGAGGCTTAAATTTCTCTGCAAGGGCCCTTGGCTAAATTAGGTAATGGGCTAGGACTCTGGGAGAGGTGGGGCTTGCTGACCCCAGGATCTGATTGGGCAGGGTATCCAGTGCTGGGGAGCAGGGAGGTGGGAGGAGAGGGTGCCCCTATAAATCCTGGGGGGCTGGGGTGGGCCAGGGCATCTTTGGATGCTGGAGTGCAGAGGAGGTGACCCATAGCAGAGGAGTCCCAGTGACCAGCAACCATGGTAAGGACAAGAAGGGACTTGGCTCCTTCACTCGCTGGAGCATTCTGGGCTTCTTTCAAGCCAGACTTGAATGCTCTATAGGGCATTAACTTGGGTGTTTGAAGTTGGAATATGAGGGTTCCTGGAACTCAGGTGTCTTGTACGAGGCCTAGGAAGGAGGCCTTTGACTTCTCTTGCAAGGGGAGGGCTGGGTGTTCCAGGCACCGAACCTCAAGGCTTGCAGATTCCCTGCCCACCTTCTGAGACTTCCAGCAATGTCATTCATAGAGCTGTGAGGGGCTCTTAGCTTGTCTCCTTCATAGTAGAAATGGGGCCCCTGAGGGCTGGAGTTGGTCACCCCACCACAGGCCAGGGGAAGGAGTGGGCTAGAAGCCCAGCCAAACCTTCCTGCTGTCACTGAGAGAGGGAAGGCTCCTCCAGAAGGTGGAAGGCCTGCCGGCCCTGGAGCCAGCCCGTGTGCAGGGCTCCAAGAGCCTGAGGGTGACAGGGAAGGGGCAAAAGAAGACAGACCAGAGTTAGAGACCCCAGCCTCCCAGGGAGGGGTCTGATGTGCCACTGTCATTTTCCTTTGAGATTCCTCCTCCCTACTTTACTTCAAGGAGTAACTAGACCCTGGATGCAGCTGCTGTTGTCCATGCCTGACTAAAAATAACCTGCCCTCCTGGCCTGCAGAAAGGGGAGGGGAGGAGGGAGGCGGAGAAGGAGAAGGGTTGGCTGCCAGCCGGCTGAACTCCTTGGATGCTTCACCCCTTCCTCACCGACAGCCTCGGTCCAAAGCCCTCCCCAACCCAGATGGCCTGGCTTGGATGCGACCTGGAAATCGCCCCAGAAATCTTATTTCCACGCCAAGGCCTCTATCCTATTCTACCCGGCCCGAAATCTTTACTCCAATGACTGAATCATAAGAAGAAAGCTTAAAATCTCCATCTATGCAAATTCTCTGTGGCCAGGGATGATGTGTCCCATCTCTTCCTGGTGGTCCCAGTGCCTGGTCCATGGCCTGACACTTAGCAGATGCTCAGTAACTTTGACTTGCATTATCATTTACTTGGGAACAATCATTTATTGGGCAACTATTAAAGTACCAGGCACCACCAGGAGCTAGGGAATACCGGAAAATCATGCAGGAATGGCCCTTTCACACCCCGACTTCATCTTGTCCCTGCAAAGCTGCTGACAAGAGATGCAAGCAGGCTAAGTGACTTTCCCAGTGTCACTGGGGGGTTCCTGACTTGTCCTCTAATTGACAAGTGGGAAGGCTTGGGCATAATCTGCTCCAGGGCTGCGCCTTCAGCTCTGACTCTGTGTGTCTCCTGCAGCCGACACAGACCGACCAGCAGGTCGAGGCCCGGTCCTACCTCAGCGAGGAGATGATCGCTGGTGCGTGAGGGGCGGGCAGGCCGGGTGTTGGGGTGTGGGCAGGGTGGGGGAGTAGGTGTGAGGCTGGCTGATCAGTGGGCCTCACCTCAGCCCTGTGTTTTCCCCTCCGCCCGCCCCGCCAGAGTTCAAGGCTGCCTTCGACATGTTTGACGCTGATGGTGGTGGCGACATCAGCGTCAAGGAGTTGGGCACCGTGATGAGGATGCTGGGCCAGACGCCCACCAAGGAGGAGCTGGACGCCATCATCGAGGAGGTGGATGAGGACGGTGAGCGGGGGGCCGCTCCGAGGCAGGGAGTGGTGAGGAGAGGCGGGGTCTGGGCTCAGGCTCAGTGTCCCGCCTGCACCCCTCAGGCAGCGGCACCATCGACTTCGAGGAGTTCTTGGTCATGATGGTGCGCCAGATGAAAGAGGACGCGAAGGGGAAGAGCGAGGAGGAGCTGGCCGAGTGTTTCCGCATCTTCGACAAGTGCGTCGGGGGCTGAGCGGTCCGAGTCAGGCGGGCAGGGCAGGGGGTCCCCGGGCCGGGAGTGCGGGAGGGGGCCGTCAAGTGCGGCCAGGGCAGCCCGCCGGACCCTGAGCCCTCCCTGTCCTTGGGCCCGAAGGAACGCAGATGGCTACATCGATGCCGAGGAGCTGGCTGAGATTTTCCGGGCCTCCGGGGAGCACGTGACGGAAGAGGAGCTCGAATCTCTGATGAAGGACGGGGACAAGAACAATGACGGCCGCATCGACTTCGACGGTGAGGGCCGCGGGAGTCCGGGGAGAGGAAGCCTCAGCCCCGCGGCAGCGTCGGGGGCCGGGCGCCGCTGTGGCTGGCTGGCTCGGGCGGGTGTCCTCGGCCTTGCGGGTGGGGCTGGGTGTGACCTGACCGAGTTCCTCTCCACCCCGTACGCGCGGGTAGGGGGCTATGGGCGGCGGGTGCGACTTATCAATTAATGGCGAGGCACCCCCTGCGCGAGGCCGGAGCCCTGGCCAGGCCTCTGCGTCCCGAGGGGACCGCTGACTCCCTGCCCCTGCCCTTCCCCGTAGAGTTCCTGAAGATGATGGAGGGTGTGCAGTAAGGAGCGCGCCGTCGCTGCCACCGAGATCGCGCGCCCCTCCAGCGCGGGCGGCTCCTCCCCGGGGCCGGTGCCCGCCTCACCAGCAGGGAGGCGCGGTCCCTTCTGGGTCTGTGTCTGGAAGGAATAAAAGTAAACCTTGCAAAGCTCTTGGCCTGAGTGAGGGGAGGACCGGGGGCAGCGGGTCTCCGGGCCGCCTGGCAGGGTGGCGCCACCCGGGGCTCCCTCGGGGTGGGGGGAGTCCGGGGAGAGGCTCCCGAACTGCGGGATGCGGAAGGCAGCGGGCCGCGGGAGCCCGAGGCGTCGGCCCTGGAGTGCGGGTTCACGGCCAGCGACAGCAGCTGGTGGGCAGCCCCGCGGACTCGTGGCGGTGGCGCCTGGCGCTGGAGGCGGGGGGCGCTGCCCGGGCTTCGAGCTGAATCATTGTGACCCTGCGCCCCCGGAGGGGACCCGGGACGGTAGGAAGCTAGAACCCGGGCAGAGGCGTGAAGCTCCCTCACTTCCCCACCGTCGTTCTTTTCTGGAACCTTTAGGTCTTGGGGGCCGTAGTCGCCACCTTCGGTAGGCTCCTGGGCTGGGGAGAGAGGAGTGTGTGTCCATCCACGCCAGGCAGCACTGTTTCTGCTGACCTTCTATTTTGTTTGTTCTTCCCAGCGCGCACTAGGTACTGGCGACCGTAGGGAGGGTGGAGGCACAGCCACGAAGGAGGTTTTGATCGCATCGTTACCCTGGATCCCTGCCTCCGCCTCGTGTCCCTGCCTTCAGCTCCCTCCGGTGTGCTCAACAGAGGGCCCTCAGCATGATATAGTTGAGAGACTATCTGTCCTGGCTAATCTTCTGTCGAAAGTCCTTCAAGGCTCCCCATTGCTTCTGGAATCAAATCCAAATTCCTTCCACTCCTTTCCTCCCTCTCTTCCTTCCTGTATCCCTGGCCGGGCTCCAGCCACACTGGGCAATTTATTCATGATGTGGACGTGGGGTGCATTTTCAAGCCCTTGGGCCTTTTGTACATGCTGTTTGCCCTCCCTGGAATGCCTTCCTATAAGCCTGGCAAATTCTTCAACCTAGGAGACCCAGCTCAGACACCATCTCTTCCTTCATCCTTGCCCCCGCTGGCTGCAGCTTTTATCTCCCATAGTCCTCGGTATACAGCAGGTGTCAGACATAGCTAATTAGGTGTAGTGGTTGTTTAGCTTTAGAGTCAGGTTGCCTGAATTTGAATCCTTACTGCTTGAGATAAATTAAACCACCATGTGCCTCATTTTCTTCATCTGTAAAATGGGGATTATGATGGTATTTACAGGTTGTAAGAATGAGTTAGTGTGTACAAAGCGCTTAGAACAGTGTCTGGCACATAGCAAGCATTTAGTAAACGCTAGCTATTATTAAAATCATTATCGTTCTTTTTTTCTTATTCAATATATTTAGAGGGTACAAGTGCAGTTTTGTTACATGGATATATTGGACACCTGGTGCCATTCTTTTTTTGTTGTTTTCTTTAGAGACAGGGTCTTGCTCTGTTGCCCAAGCTAGAGTCCTGTGGCATCACAGCAACCTCAAACTCCTGGGCTCAAGTGATCCTCCTGCCTCAGCCTCCCAAGTAGCTGGGACCACAGGTGTGCACTACTATGCCCGGCTTATTTTTCTCTATCTTTAGTTGCCCAGCTAATTTCTTTCTATTTTTAGTAGAGATGTCTGGCTCTTGCTGAGGCTGGTCTCGAACCCCTGACCTCAAGCGATCCTCCTGCCTCGGGCTCCCATTGTGCTAGGATTACAGGTGTGAGCCTCTGTGCCTGGCTTTGCCTAGCTCTTGACAACAGTAGTTAACCTCCTCCCAGCCATTCATTTTCCAGACAGCCAGAGGATCTTTCTAAAGACGAATCTGGTCATGTCTATTGCCCTACTCAAGGCTCTCAAGATAAAGCCCAAGCATTTTAATATCGCCTTATCGGCCACGGTGTCCTGACATCCATGTTACTTCTCCAGCCTGCCTCCCTCCCCTTCTCACCACACCTTTGAACTTCTTGCAATCCAAGGAATGTGCTTTCTTGTATCTCCTTCAGAACTCAATCCCCTTCTCCAGAAAGCCTTCCCTCACCCTCCTCCTCTTAATCAGGCACCCCACCTCTGAGTTTGCCTAGTAACACATGAGCCTAGCACCTAACACTGAGTGCTTGCTATGTGTAATGCACTGTACCAAGGTCCTTCAACTATCCTTATGAGGTAGGTGCAAATATTATTTTCATTTTACCCAGACGTCTGACTGCCCAAGTGTATACAAGCAACATGGGGGTGGAGCTGGGATTCTAACACAGTTCTGTCCACCTACCTGGTCTGAGCTCTTAATTACCACTCTGTATGGTAGTTAAGTCTACCCTGTTGATAGGCCTGTCTACCTCCTACATTCCAATTTATTTGAGGGCAGGGCTGTGTTCCTTTTCCGTTTGAGACAGAGCCTTGCTCTGTTGCCTGGGCTAGAGTGCCATGGTGTCAGCCTAGCTCACAGCATCCTCAAACTCCTGGGCTTAAGCAATCCTCTTGCCTCAGCCTCCTGAGTAGCTCAGACTACAGGCATGTGTCACCATGCCCAGCTAATTTTTTCTATATATTTTTAGTTGTCTGGCTAATTTCTTCCTATTTTTAGTAGAGACGGGGGAAGGCGGTCTCATTCTTGCTCGGACTCATCTTGAACTCCTGACCTTGAGTGATCCTCCCACCTCGGCCTCCCAGAGAGTGCTAGGATTATAGGCGTGAGCCACCGCACTGGCCTCCTTTTGTTTTATTCCAGCGCGCAGCTAAGGGCTTTTACCTTGCAGGCAATAATTGTGTTGAGTGATGGGAATACTAATAATCATAAATTCTAATATTTCCTGTACTAGATCTTTTTTTGTTCCAAGTGTCAGAAATCTAAATCAAACTGAGCTAAACCAAAAAGGGATTTGTTGGTTCATGGTATGAACTGGAGGCCAGAGTCCCAATGTCATCTCTCTCCAGTTCCCAGCTATTTGTCTCTGTTTGGCCTTCTTGTGTCTTGCCGTCTCCACCAGCAGCCTAGACTGACTCTCTTTTAGCAACCCCAATAGTAAAATAATTTTACTGTTATTAATTCCAGAGAACACTGGTTCTTTTTTTTCTTTTGAGACAGTCTCACTCTGTTGCCCAGGCTAGAGTGCCATGGCATCATTCTAGCTCACAGCAACCTCAAACTCCTGGGCTCCAGCGATCCTCCTGTCTCGGCCTCCCAAGTAGCTGGGACTACAGGCATGCGCCACTATATCTAGCTAATTTTTTTGCTATATATTTTAGTTGGCCAATTAATTTCTTTCTATTTTTTTTAGTAGAGACGGGGTCTTGCTCTTGCTCAGGCTGGTCTTGAACTCCTGACCTTGAGAGATCCACCCGCCTCGGCCTCCCGGAGTGCTAGGATTACAGGTGTGAGCCACCGTGCCCAGCCAACACTGGTTCTTAAACTAGAGTTTAGAGTTGGGTCCCTATAACTGACACAAGGTAGGACACATCACCATCTAGGGGACCAAACACCATGACCAAGACCAAGGACATGGAGAGGCTTCCCTAAGGCAGAAAAGAATATGCCCACCACATTTAGCATTTATTAAGAACACTTTTGCTTCATGTTCCGAACCCTGTCTTTCTCAGGCATCCTATAACCTGATCTGCAAACTTGAGAGTAGCAGAACCTGGAGAGCTTCTTGGGGCCAAGAATTTGCTTAACAAGTTCCAGGTGATGCTGCTACTGCTGGAACAATCACACTTTGAGAACACTGCTCTAAATCTTTGTTTCTTAACCAGACCACAGCAATGACATCACCTGGAAACTCATTAGAAAGCGAACCTCAGTCCCCACCAGACCTACTGAGTCAAAATTTGCATTTTATAACACAATTCCACGTGGATTTGTATGCATATTAGATTGAGAAGCACTGCTCCAAGCCCCAAGAGAGGAGAGCTAAGAGTGGTTTTAGGCATGACGGCACCCAGCTTTCAATTCCTGACCTGACAACTCCCAACTCTTTTTATAGGTGGCTGCTTGGCTGGGGCACAGGGCAGAGTGGGGCCTATGTTAGCAGGAATGAGGAAGGGGTGGCTTAGAACCTTGCTGCTGTTCCCTTCCCTTCCCCTCAGCCCTGCACAACCAACTGCTGGCAGAGCAGAAGGGTTTGGGTGCAGAGGCTGGAAGGCAACTGGGTGCTGTTTATCTACCTTGGAGATCTTCCTGCAGGACTTGGGCCAGGCTATTAACTCAGCCTGCTCTTTCCTGTGCGGAGGCCCAGATGATCAGCACGGGTGTTTCTTCCTGGGGACCCAAAGGCCAGAGCCTGCAGCAGGGCAGCAGCAAGGTGGCCCAAGGGGATGTGGATCTGGGCCAGTGGGTGCAGCAGCTGAGGACCTGCTGGTGGGTATGAAGCAGGCAGTGAACATGCCCCCTTTGGAGCATGTATCCATTCATGGGGGACCTGGGGCTAGGACCCAGAGTTGCAAGCTCAGCCCTGAGAGTCCTGCCAGGGAAGGGGCTTTTTCCCTGGCTGTTCCCCCAGACCCTGGGCCAGCTGTAGGATGACCTTGGCCTGCTCTTTTTCAGGGCCAGTACATCTGTCACAGAGTGAGTGGCCGGTCCTCTTGAACACATACATACACTTGTTCTACAGCTATAGGGATTTCAGCCTAAGGTCTGGTTCAGCCTCATGTGCAAACAAGGCTGGGGCAACTCCAATATTCACTAATATTCCTGGCGCATGTCACAGCTCCACTGAAATAGGCATTATTGTGACACTCATAGATCAAGAGATGCAGAGTCATAAAATAACCAAGGTCAAGTCCTAATCACCCCACTATTGCGCTGTACAGCCTATATCAGCTGTGCCCATGTCTATAGAGAGGAGCAGGCCAAGATCCCGGACCTTAAACCTGACCTCCGCCCACCCCAAGAACCTCCAACCCTAGGGTAACTGCAAGGCAGCAACTTGTATAAAAAACAACCAAAATGTATTTATTTAATATACATCACAAGGGCTCAACCAGAGACTTAATTTAAAAAACAGAAACAAAACAATAACAACACAGCTCAAGATACAGAGTCCTATACAGAAATCATGGAAAGGACAGACCATCTAAGGAAAAAAAAAAGACAACACAGGGAGAGTCCAGATAGCCCGGGTCAGGGCTCCTGGCTGGACACCTGTTTTGAGTAGGTTTCCTGCAGGTACTTCTTAAAAGCTGAAAGAGAACAGGCAGGTCTCGGTGAGTGCTGGAGACAGGAGGGGTTAATTAAGGTGGGCAAGTGGGCAACTTAGCCAGGGATGCAAGGATGGGAGGAGCTTGGGGAGGGGCTGGCTTCGTAGCGTGGTGGACTCTCACCGTGCTGCCAGCCACCTGGTCAGCTCTCCTGGAAGGGCTTGCTTCCCCTGAGACTAGGGAGGGCACAGGCAAGGCATTCTACTACAAAACCCTCAAACTGCATTAATATGGAAGGGGTTAACTTCCCATTTTTTATAGCAAACAGGAGCACCAGGGCAGAGGCAGAAGTGGACGGACCCCCGTCTGGCCCAACCCAGTCCCAAGTCACTGGGATCCTTTTATGTTTGGGGAGCCATCACCCTGTCATATCGGACCCCCGTCTGGCCCAACCCAGTCCCAAGTCACTGGGATCCTTTTATGTTTGGGGAGCCATCACCCTGTCATAGAGAAGATTGAAGGACCCACCTGTGGGGTTTTTCCAGAGCTCAGCAGCATGTGTGTTCAAAGGACTATCAATGTTGGGTTCTGTGGGTGGAGAGAAAGAAAATGAATGGTCAAGGGGGTAGAGGCATCCTGACGGGTTCCCAAGTTGCACGAGAGGGCTGGTCTCCCAAGTTACCTCCTAGCAGGCTCTGAATGGAAAGTAGGATGGTCCTGACATCATATAGGGCAGACCACTTGTCCTTCAGGATGTCCAGGCAGATGTTACCCTGGGTGTCCACATTGGGGTGATAGCAAGGCGTGAGGAACTTCACCGTGGGTGCGTTGTAAGGGTAGCCACTGGGGAACTCTAGGGAGAGTTTATACCTCAGGTCTTCATATACCTGGCATTTGGAGAAACAGACAGGGAGTAAGCTTCCCCACCCGGGCCTCATATCCCAACCAAAGCCCCATCCAAGGGGCTTGCTGGGACCTTTTGAGTTTCTGTCCGGAACTGGATAGTAGACAAAGCATTAAATGGGTTCTGGTGCTTTCCTTTTATGTGGTGGAGATTAACAGTGATTCTTTGGTCTAAGGGCTATAAATTGGCATCCTGAGGGCCACCACAGCTGTGCTTTAGTTCAGTTAGAATATTAGTTGCTAACATGTAAGAATTAGGATTTTGACACAGTTCTTGACTTCTGCAAACCAGGTATGCAGCAATGAGAAACTGCCTTCTTGAGATTTGTGCTCTCACACCGGCTAAAGTCCTCACTCCATTGATTTCCTTGCTGCCTGGCCCCCTATAAGCACGTAAGATAAATAGCCCTGCTATAAACTCACCCTTTCATTGTACAGAGGGAGAGAATAAAGCCACAAGGCCCAGAGCACATAAAGAGGCACAATGGGAGTGTCTTGCCCAGCTAAAGGCTTGAAGCAGGCCTGGCCTTGGGTCTCACCTCCCACCTTTCCTGTCTCAGTAAAGCCACACTCACCCACTCCAACCCCACACTTACTGTGCCGGCTGCTCCATGGATGGTCCCTACCCATTTGAAAAGGTTGTCTGATTCAGGAAAGGCAGAGATTCCTTTGTCACCAGACATCTGGGGAGAAAACACAACATTGCAGAGTACACTTTTGGACACAGTGAAGGTCAGTGGGTAAGCCCCTTCCGCTTAATCTTACCACACTCTGATCCAAAGTAAAGCAACCAAACAGAACTGATTAACTTTTCTGAGGAAGCTGATTATACTCTTGGGGCTGAATATGCCCTTCTGAGGAGTATTGGACTTGTAGAGGTTCATTGCCAGGCCAAGGAAGGAGGGGTTGTGCAGGGCAGCAGAAGGCATCTCTGTACCCACAAACTTGTTGGCTGCTGGGAATTCAATTAAGCATGCTAGTAAGTGCTGGATATATACAAAGCCCGGAGACTATTCACAGACTAGGGAGATATACAAGAACTGAAGGATTTGAGTTGAATATTCAGGGTTAATGTAAAAAGATCCAAGTATTGAGTATTCCAAGGTATAATGGGACTAGAAACACCAAAGAGGGTGGGGAGCTGGGTGTGGGTAAAGCTTGGGACTGGGAAGGACAGGACAGGGAATGTCTTATATGAATTCGGGGAACTGTGTTTTAGACATAACTTCATTGTAGGGAGATGGAATTGGGAGGGGAGTCTGTTGGAAAAGGTGTAGGTGGGGTAGATGAACTTCTTCCTAGCAGAAGAGTAAATTATATCCATCTTTTTACCCCTGTGTCTAGCAAAGAGGCTGATGTAGGAAAGGGAGCTACTGATAATTGAGTGGGAGGTACCAGTTGGCTGGGGATCTGGGCACTTGAATACTCACCATGAGGGTCATCAGCTCCTGCTGTAACCTGCAAAAAGAGCATTTGGGGTTACATGGGACTCTGGATGGGCCAGGGCTGCAGGAGGTGCCTTCCTCCCACCTGAACCTCTCCGGAGGAGCTATCATGGAGGCTTAACCCTTCCTCAAGGTCAGCCTGAGCTCAGGGTACACTCACTAGCTCCACAGAACGATCCTAGTGAGTCCTCACCCTCCTTAATTCCAGGTTCCCTAGGATGATTCTGGCATGTTCTTAATCCCCACTGCTTTCGCATCTGTCCCGGGACCAGATCTCAATTTCTCCCCTTCCCTGTCCCTGCCAAATCTCACAGGGTCCCTGAGCATCTTCGTCTTGGTTCACCCTGGGAGTAGCCTGGCAGCGTCCTTAGCCTTCCGACCTCTTTCAGGAGGGTCTCAAAGAGCAGTGGGAGCTCCTGGCGTGTCTTCCTCATTTCCCAAATCTCACCCGTTCCAGGGGGTAGGGGTCCCGGAAGTCTCCGCTCTTGGCCCCAGTGTCCAGGCATGCTGGGCCCTGAGCTCCTGGAGTGTTCTCCCGCACTCGCATATCTGCCCGCCCAAGAGGCTGGCGAGGGGTCGCAGAAGTCTGGGTCCCAATGCCCAGGGCATGCCAGGACCGGCGAGTATTATCTTCGCACCACTCACCTTTTGCCCACGGGGCCCCGGGCGGCGCCCCCGCTGGGCTCGGCTCCTTTACGGGCCGCCGCGACGCTGGCGGCGGCCGGGTCGCGGTTTTGGGAGGCCATCCGGGCGGCGCTGGCAAGGAGACACGAACTCGGAAAACACGGCTGCAACTGCAGGGCTGCGGGCCGGCCGCCCGCGTTTGAATTGTAACCCTCCAGCAGCGTCGGCCAATCATCGGCTCGCTTGGGTTCGATCCAACCAATGGGACGCACTAGAGCGCTCTGTCGCTGCGCAACTATTAGACCCACCCTCCACCATACTACTATTGGGCTGCGGGAGTCTGCTTCTGACGGCCGATTGGTGGAAGAGGTTGCCATTAACTAACGAATCTGTAGCGGATTGGAGGCCTTTGGAAAACGCCGGCCATTAAAGGGCCAAGTAAACGTCCACGTGGGACGAACCCTTTAAGGTCAAACGCCTTGTTAAGCTTAGAAACGTCCGGCACGCCCAGCCTTTATCCCATCTCCTAGGGCAGGGGAGTGTCTCCAAATCTGCCGCACTGGACCCCTTCCCCGAAACCAGAAAGAAACCCCTGCTCCTCCCTTAATTGTAACGTTCTGGGCATCTTCATTGGGGTCCCAAGTATCTGAAAGTCCTAGTGAGGGGAGAAACTAGAGGCTGATGGCCAGAGCAGCAAGCTCCATATGAGAAAACATAGGTTCACATCCTACCTCTCCAACTGGTTTGCTGTGACCTTGGCAGGTCCGTTAGCGTCTTAACCTGTAAAATGGGGGTAATAAAAGCCAACGCTGGGCTGGGTGCAGTGGCTCACGCCTATAATCCTAGCACTCTGAGAGGCTGAGGCGGGAGGATTGCTCAAGGTCAGGAGTTCAAGACCAGCCTGAGTAAGAGCAAGACCCCGTCTCTACCAAAAATAGAAAGAAATTAATTGGCCAACTAAAAATATATAGAAAAAATTAGCCGGGCATGGTGGCACATGCCTGTAGTCCCAGCTACTCGGGAGGCTGAGGCAGGCGGATCCCCTGAGCCCAGGAGTTTGAGGTTGCTGTGAGCTAGGCTAACGCCATGGCACTCTAGCCCGGGCAACAGAATGAGACTCTGTCTCAAAAAAAAAAAAAAAAAAAAGAAAGAAAGAAAGAAAGAAAACAAAGTTCCTGTCCTCGTGGGACTTACATTCTGTAAATGGTGGCTATGGGGATGATAGTTTGGGTGGTTCATACACATGGTGGGGTGAGGACCAGGATGTCATCTTGGAGGCAGTGGGAACCATGAGAAGGGCCTTAGCAGGGGAATAGTGATCAGGTGTCAGGCCCTCCTCTGCTTGAGGTTCCTCTCCAGCCTTATGCCATTTATGTCTCCCTTGGAACCAAGAGCCCCAGCTCCCCCATACATTTCCAACCCCTGTGCCCCTAGTCTTCCACGAGAGAACCTCAGCTGCCCTTTACATGCCACTACCTACCACCTTTATACACACAACTTCTAATCCTGGGCCCGTTTTGGAGATGTGAAAGTGAAAGCTCAGAAAGAGATGGGGTAGGAAGGGGACTCAGGTCATCTGCCTAATTTTTCTGACCCTATTCCCATTATGCCATCTCTGTGTCCCAGACCTGAAGGCCTACATTCTCGCCAGTGGTCCGGCAGCCAGGATTCCCAGATGGGCTTCCCCCGGGTGGACCTTGCCTCCGATCGGGCCTCCCTCTTCGCAGCTCGCACCCGACGCAGCAACAGCTCAGAGGCCCTGCTAGTGGACCGGGCAGGTGGTGGGGGAGCCAGCTCCCCGCCTGCCCCTCTGGCTCCCCCTGCTGCTGGCCCCCCAGTCTGCAAGAGCAGTGAGGTGCTGTATGAGCGCCCCCAGCCAACCCCTGCCTTCTCTTCCCGCACAGCTGGCCCCCCAGACCCTCCCCGGGCCGCCCGGCCTAGCTCAGCTGCCCCTGCCTCCCGAGGGCCCCCCCGGCTCCCACCTGTGTGTGGGGACTTCCTCTTGGACTATTGCCTGGACCGGGGCCTGCCCCGCAGTGGCGGTGGGGCAGGCTGGGGGGAGCTGCTGCCTGCAGCTGAGGTCCCAGGACCCCTTTCCCGCCGGGATGGGCTCCTTGCCATGCTCCCCGGCCCACCACCTGTGTATGCAGCTGACGGCAGCAGCCCCCTCCTCCGCAGCAAGGACCCCCACACCCGTGCCACCCGCACCAAGCCCTGTGGCCTGCCCCCAGAGGCTGCCGAGGGTCCGGAGGTGCATCCAAACCCTCTGCTGTGGATGCCCCCACCCACTCGTATCCCCTCGGCTGGCGAACGCAGTGGCCACAAGAACCTTGCCCTGGAGGGGCTGCGGGACTGGTACATCCGGAACTCCGGACTGGCCGCGGGGCCCCAGCGCCGGCCTGTGCCCCCCCACATGGGCCCACCACACCCACCCTTCCTCCATACCCGCTGCTACGAGGTGGGCCAGGCGCTCTACGGGGCCCCCAGCCAGGCGCCGCTCCCACACTCAAGGAGTTTCACGGCGCCCCCTGTCTCCGGCAGGTACGGGGGGTGCTTTTACTGATGGGTAGAGGTCTCTTGAGGCAGATGGCAAAGATACCCAGGCCAGGGAGCAGCTGGTCAAGAGAGCTAATGAATTAGACCACAAGGAAACTAGCTGCAGCACTGGCACAGGGTCACTGTACTGTGCATGACCTGTGTTAGTCCAGGGGTTCCTGGTGGAGGGGGCTCTTGGGCACTGGTAGCAGCAGTTCTTTACCAAGCACTAGAAGAATTTTAATAATTTAGCAACCAGTTCATGTCAGCTGAGAATGAGCCTTGAAGGCAGGGTGCCAGGAGGAAGGGACATCTTGTGCCCCTTGCCTTTCTCTTCCTCTCTTCTCCATGCCCCATGCTTGGGAGCCTGAGGGTGCTGTCCTGTGCCTGCCTCCACCTCTTTAACGAGCCTCTTTTCCTTTCTCTTTCTGTGTCTTGTCTGTCTTTTCCTCTTTTCTCCGTCTTCCCTGCCCTGTCCTCCGGATTCCTGCTACCCCTTCTAAAGATACTACGCGGACTTCCTGTACCCCCAGGAGCTGAGCGCTCGTTTAAGTGACCTGACGCTCGAGGGGGAGCAGTCCTCCAGTTCTGACCCCCAGACCCCGGGAACACTGGTCTGACCCCTTCTGATGTGCCCCTTGTTGGCCTGGGCATGACTCCAGTCTGGGGAGCACACAGCTGACCTCGCTGAGCCCTGGGGTGTGGTTGCTCTCAGTCCTAGGTGGGCGCCAACCTAATCTTCCAAGGCCCCTGGCTCCTTGTGGGCCCAGGAAGGTGTCTGACACCTTGCTTCTCCTCTCACACTGTGCTGGGGACTGGGGGGGGCCTCAGCCAGCTTAAAAGAGGGGGATGATGTCATCGGGACTCCAAGCCCCTTCCTCCATTTCTGTTTACAGTTGTGATTTAGGTATTTGCTGTCTTCCCCCAACACTAGGCATTTTATAAAAGGGAAACTGTGACCTTGTCCTGGTTGGGTTCATTCCTGTTCCCATGCCCAGCCTGTTCCATTCAGAACCACCCCCCAACCCCCACCAAATGGACCGTGTAAGGTTTCAGGGCCCTATTTGGGGCAGCCAGGAGACTCCAGTGTGAACAGAACTCCCTGCCACCCCTACCAGGGAAGTTCTGGGGAAGGAGGGCTCTCTGCCCACATTTGGAAGGATTGCAGTCTGGGTGGGGTGCCTGAAGGAGCCCATCCCCATGTGTGCCCATGGCCTCTGCCCTGACCATCCCCAATCAGGAGGTCCCACAGTAGGGGCAAAGGGCAGAGCCATTGGGTATGTTGTGTCCTGGGATGCTGCGGAGGTTGAACCTGGCATCTGGTAGATGCCAGTAAAATCCTCAGGTGACGTCTGGCCACAGGCCACAGGCCACGTCACATCTTCCTTGGCTTTCCTTCCATTTACCACTTTTTAAACCAATCCACACAAGCTGTGTTTTCTATGATACCTGTCTGTGACTTTCTGGAGCTGGGGGTTCCCCTACCCCTCTTACCTGGTGTTAAACTTTTCTTTTTGTACCAATGGATCTGGGCCCAAGACACTACCCATACTGGAAGGGGATTTCTATAATAAATATGTAAACCGAACCCATGTGTTGCTCCTCTGTTGGCCTTGCCTTGAGGGCCCACACATTTAGGTAGGAGCAGATAACATATTTTTACAGGAAAAAAAAATACAACACCATGAACACCATGGCTGGGCACAGTGGCTCATGCCTATAATCCCAGCACTTTGGGAGGCCAACGTGGGAGGATCACTTGAGGCCAAGAGTTTGAGACCAGCCTGGACAACATAACAAGACCTTGACTCTAAAAAAAAATATATATATATATATAATATATATATATATATACACAAACACCATGGAAACAGCCCATTATAGTGTCATCTGTTTCGACTTTACTTGCTTTGTGATGTGGGCCAACTTCTTTGCCTGTCTGCACTCAGATTCCTAGCTAACCTCAAACAAGAACCCTTAGTAATACAAATGGTGATAGTAAACATTCTATACCCTTAACTTCCCTGTGCTTTAATGCTAATCCAGAGGTAACAGGTTTGAGGAAGGGCCTGAGAGATTACCCCTTCAGCCCACATATTTGACAGAGAGGCTAAGTCTTTAGCAGAATCAAAAAGTAGAAGGTCAGTCTGTCCACTGAAATGTGCAAGAACTTTACCCAGGAGGCCCAGGTTGGCTTGAGATGCAACAGCATTTATTGTTGCAGCAACACTGAAATATATGTGTGTATATATATATATATATGCCCCATTCCCAGTCTGGGCCTACCCCCACCCCATCCCACCCCTTGGTCCTTGACACTGTGGAACATCAGGATGAGGGGCAAAATCCCAAGTAGAGCTGGAGGGAGGCAAGTGAGACTGGTGAGGGTTGGGGTCACCTGGGACGAAGGGTTCAACAGTCAGGATAACTGCCTCCACCTAGATAGGGGCTGGGAACACTTGGGTTTGGGGTTCAAGGTTTGGCAATACCTTGACCTGGGTTCCAAGCTGGAGTAGGACTCTGGAAGAGCTTTGGTCCAGGGTTCAATATTTGAGAATGCCTTGCCCCAGGCTCTGGCTTTGGGGCTGTGCATAGGAGACCAGTGGGTCCCAGATCTGGGTTAAGGGAGTGTCTTTGGGTCCACAGTTTGAGATTGGCCATGGATGCTCTGGTCTCAAGTCCCAGTTTTGGGGCTGGATGTAGGTGACTCTGAGTCCCAGGTGCAGGACTGGGGAAGTCTGGTCTTTAGGCAATGGGGGCTGGGTGTGAGGGATATCCTAGTTTGGGACCAGGATGGGGGTGGGGTAGCCACAGATTTCCTTGGTTTTTGACTGGGCAGGGGTCTGTCTCTGGGTTTTTAATATAAGGGTGGGGAAAGGGCTCTGAGTATGGGATGGGGAGTGGGGGGTGGTATTCTCCAGGTCCTGGGTACAGTTCCCAGCCCCCTAGGATCCAGCCTCCTGCTCTTGTCCCAGCGCCTCTAGTAGCAGGCCCATTGGTGTCCGCTTGAGACCAATGCTCTCGATCTTGTTCTCAATCTTGTTCTTAAGGTTGCGCAGGCGCAGTGAGGCGTGCACCAGGATCACTGTGGGTGGTACCGAGAGGAGGGGTCAGTGGACTGGCCTGCAGCCAGTAGGGGCCCACTGAAGGGAAGTGCGCAGGCAGGCCAGTGGAGTGGTGAGGGGCCAAGACGCCTCTGATCCTGAAAACGTGGCTGAATAATTCGTTTTGCAATGGGGCATGGCCAGGGAGGGCGCCCAGTAACGGGGACGTGGCCAGCGGAAGGCGCTTAACACCAGGAATGAGACTCTGAAAGGCAGTAGTAAGAGGGGCGTTCCCAGAAAGGGGGAGCGAAGCCTGGGCAGCCGCTTTTAACGGGGGCGTGGCCATGTCTCTTGGGCTTCTCAGCCCCCTCTCAGCCCGGGAACCAGGGCAGGGCTGCCGGCGCCTTAGGAACGCGCTGGCCATTTTCCCGGCTATCTTAGGGTAATGGAGACTCACGAAGCACCGGCCCGGCGATGCTGAGCAGGAAAGTGCCAGCGCCGCCCACGGCCCAGAGAATGAGGAGGCTGACGGCAAGCACTGCGGCCAGGCAGGCGGCGGGGTGGCTGCGGCGGCAGCGGCGCACGGCTGCGCGGGTCTCAGCTGCCCACACCAGCACGCCGAGGGCCACCACCACTGTCAGTGCGCTGAGGAGTGTGTGCAGCGGGCGCACGTACCTGCGGAGACAAAGGAGCTAAGCTAGTCGGGCAGGCGGGGAAAGGGCCACCCGGCATCCAGGACCACCACCTACCCGATCCTGGGCCCCAGGAGCCATGGTCCCCGGCCGCCGGACACTCCAGCCTGGCAAATACTCCCACCAACCCTGTCTCCAACAGGTCCATCCTGCAGGGCTTCCGACTCCTAAAACCAGTGTGGACCCTCATTTCCTCCCTGTCAATTCTACAGTCCCATCTTCCTGAGGTCCCCCGCATCAGGCCCTCCCATCGCGCTAGACCCCCGGGGCTCCCAGGCCGTCCCTGGTCTTTCCTTCTACCCACGCAGGGCTCCTCTCCAGCCCCCCCGCCCCCTCTCCCAAACTTCCCCCGCAGATCCCTCTTCCAGGCCTTCTGTCTCCACACATTTCCCTCCTCCCAGGTCCAGGGTACAGGACCCCCTTCCAGGCCTCCTTCACTTCAAATGACCCCTCTAGATTCCTCCCCCCATCGTTGCTAGAACCCCTTCCAGGCCTTCAGTCCCACTTTCAACTTCCAGCCCCACCCAAGTCCCTCTTCCAGATTCTCCATGCCTTTCTAGTCTCAGGCTTCCCAACCCTGGGTCCTTCCTCTGGGCCCAAGTTCCCCAACAAGTACCTGCTCCTGGCATGTTCCAGTCACAGCCAGGCTCTCCTCTAAGACCATATCCTCGACAAGTCCACCTTCCAAACCCTTCAACCTTACCATGTCCCTGTTCCTGTCTGCCTTAAGTCCTCCAGGTCCGTCTTAATCTGGCCCCATCATTCACATCACCCTCCCCAGCCCCTAAGTACTCTCATGTCCCTCTTTCAGTCCCTCCTTATTTTCAGGTCCACCTCCCAAACAACTTTCCCCTTCAGTTCCATACTTTTCTGCATCCTCCCCAGGTCTTCCCTCCAGACCCGCCGTCCCTCGCAGGCCCTCCTTGTAACCAGATACCCCCTCCTTCAAATGCCCCCTTCAAAGCTCTTCAGGCCTAACATCTCTACTGAATTCGCCTTTCTCGGCCTTGCATTCCCCCTCCTGGTCCTTAAAGACCGCGGGTCCGCCCTGCAGACATCCCTGGCCAACCGGCGCCTCCCTCCCTCCCTCACCCGGCCAGAGCGAGACTGAAGCCAAAGCAGACAAGGTAGTTGGTTTGGTAGTAGAGAAGGTTGTTGATAACGCGGTGGCACCATCGCTGTGTGTCGCATGGATCCGGAGCCGCCAGACGCGCCGACCCCAAAACAAAGTCGTCCAGGGCGCGCAGCGGTGGCAGCCGCACCTCCGACATCCTGCCGGTTGATGTTGCTGGACCAGCCAGAAGGGCGACTGGACTACAACGCCCGTTATGCCCCGCGCCACCGCGGGGCTCACCGGGAGATGAGTCCTAGTCGTCTAGATGAACTGCGCAGGGACGGCAGCGCACGTGACCGGAAAAGCAAATAGCATGCCGTAAAGCAGCAAGGGCTGCCGGGAAATGAAACCTCCGCCACGGGGCGAGACACTCCCAACCCTTTGCACTGCTCCGCGGCCCTGGGCGGGGCATCACCGGAGACTGTTCTGGGCGGTGCCGGCAGCTCCAGCGCTCAGTACCCGGAGATAAGAGAGGAGGAACTGTCTGAAGGACCCAAGCTGGATTCCACGTCCTTCCCGTCAGGGTCCAGGAGGGTCACACCTCTCCTGGAAGCTCCATGCCCCGCCCGTGAGGTAAAGCCATAAATGCCATTCAGGGCCTTTTATTCACATTCATCACATCAGAGATCATCTCTTCCTGGGAAGCTTTTAAAAATCCCCAGTTTGGACTAGGACTTTCCCTTGGGGTTCCTGGCCTGGCCCTTTGGGCACACAGTCATTAAGAAGTGCTTGGGGGAAGTGAGCTGTTTAGTTAGACTTAGCTCTGCTCAGTGAAAAGTGGGCACTGGCCCCATTAATGCTTGTTGGCTGGTGGCTTCCACAGCACTCTACCCTCAGGGATCAGCTCTGTAATCTGCCACTGCAGGTCCCTAGCACAGCTCCCAGGGTCCTTAAAAGTCATCATCATCACAGATGTCAAGGTATACGTCGAAAGCCTCTCTGTTGCAGTTTCCATCAGGAGTGAAGACATATTTGTGGAAGGTCCCATCTACGCAGATGGCTAGGGGAGGAAAGAAGGGTGGTAAAAGGTTAGAGGCTGCCACAACCACATACTCCCACCCTCTCAGGTGTCCCATGGCTTAAGGTTTTCCTCCGGGCCTTTGCCCAAGTGCCATATCCCTTACTGATGATGAAGTTGAGCCACATGTTCTAACTTCCCATGGTTCTAAAATTTCTTTCAGGTCCAACCTGCAGGCCTTTGCCCATGCAGTACCCCAACCATGCGGCTATTCCCACTTACCAATGACAGAGTTGACGTTCTTCGAAGTGTTGCGACCAAAGGCGCAGATGCAGGCTGACTCAGCAGGCACAGTGAAGCTTGCCAGGCTCCACTGAGAGTCCACGTACTGCCCAATCATAGGCCCCACCTTGCCCACGCGAGCCAGCCTGCAGGCAGCACTGGCTAAGCCCAGGTGTGGTACATGGGCAGGGGGATGGGGGCGCAGCAGGGAGGGGGCAGGGGATACTCACGCGGAGCGGCGGTTGAGGCGGGTATCCTTGAGAGCAAAGATATGGACGGTACCCTTATCACTGGAAGCACAGAGGAATGAGGAGTCGTGGCTGAAGTTAATGCTGGAAGACAGAGCAGCAGTGATGCCCACATGTCACATGGCACGGGGTCACCAGCCCACAGTGCATGCCTTGTGCTCACCAGTAGAGGGTGGCAGGGTCAGTGCCTCTGCGCAGCTCTACCAGTTTCTCCTTGGATTGCGTGTCAAAGAGGCGAATAAGGGTACCCTTCTGGGAGGCTGAGGCTACTACGGTGCCTGGTTGATTCAGGGACACACAGGCTATGTCACTCTGATGGGCATTAATGGTGAACGGAGCAGATGAGGTGCCAGGCTTTGTGCTTGCCAGGTCCTGGGGTAGGAAAGAGCAGTTCTGGTTGGGGGCTATGTAGGGGAGGGGCCAAGAGTCCACAGGTAGAGCCAGTCCACCTACCTACCCACCCTTGTCCCCTGGACGGCTCACCACAAGTTGCAGACTCCCACACTTGTGCCCTGGGAACACTAGCAATTGCTTCTCCAGGCTGGGGCAGAGGTCACAGAGCCCTAGGGTGTGAAGATGAAGGTGGGGTGGGCTGGTGAAGACGAGGCAGGGTCTCAGAATGCACAGAACTGGATAAGGGCCAGACTTCAAGCCCCCATGATACATGTCACCCACAGGACCCTCAGGGGGTTCAGCTCAGTTGCATGCCCCATCAGCTAGCAAGGTCCCCTTCTTCCCTGTGTAGCTGTGGATTCTAGTAAGCTGCTATGACAGCCCCAAGAGGCCCAGGGATCCCTGAAACACCCACCATGTCCTCACTGTTTCTTCTGCTCTGCCATTTGGGAGCACCCAGGAGTGGGGCAGGGCGCAGGGCGGGGAGAGAGAACTGGCTGAGGGATGTAAAGATGGATAGACTGCGAGCATGAGCATCGCTGCACACTCTCCCTTCCTCTTTCCCAGTTCCTCTTTGCAGGTCCCTTCCTTTCTCTCATCTCTGTCCCTCTGCCCATCCACTGTCTCATGCCCTTACACCTGCATATTTAGGTCCTCTTACCCTTGGGGTTGTCCCGTGTATCAAACTCAAACAGCTTCCGGGGATTGTCGGGGAAGGAGTACACATAGATGCGGTTCCTCAGCACAATCACAATCCTGCAGGTCTCACAGATCATAGGACAGCCATGAGGGGAAGGCAGGAAGCCCAGGCGGGACTAACCCTCTCACCTGCTATGGGGACCTCCTACCCTCCACCCCAGTCCTCCTCAGGCTCACTTGTCATGGCGCATGCGCACAGCCAGCACTGGTTTGGTGAAGGTGAACTCCAGCACCAGCTTGTCCTTGGAATCCTTGCCCTCCCGGGCATCGTCCCAGATCAGCACTGCTGGGCAGGTGGGTGGGTTGTTGGGGCCAAGGTTTAGGGTGAGGGCCCACCCTGGTGACATAGGACCCACTCCTACTCCCAACGGGACCTCAACCCACTTGCTTAGCCTTTCGCTAAACACCCAATGTCAGCCTCACACAGCATGAACACTTATGGACATGATCCCTGAGAACCGGTTCTAGAATTCTTACATACAGATGAGGAAACTGAGGTTCGAGGGGGTTGAGTGCCTGGCCAAGGAGCCCACAGCCAATTAGCAACCAAATAGGGACTCACACTCAGGCCTGTAAGTTCCCCTCAGTAACCATTGCTGCCTCCTTGGTCCTAGTCCATACCCCCAGGAGATTTCTATGAAAACTCCTAGGGCTCCGTGACTCACCTAAGGCGACTTCTGCCATGTCCCAGTGGGATCAACAAGAACAACCCTTAACCAAGATGGCATTTGAGGCTCAAACCAATGGGGCATTGGGGAGACAGCTCCAAGATTTTAAAACCTATTGGTTGTATGACCTTGGATAAGTCACTTAACCTCACCAGGCTTCAGTTTCCTCATCATTAAAAATGAGGATAATGATACTTCCTACCCCATAGAGTTACTGCCCCTTAAAGGATTAAATGAGTTAATATATATTAAATGCTTAGGACAGCACCAGGCTCACAGTAAGTGCTCCATACGTAAGGATGTGGCATACAAGAGGCACTCAATAAGTGTTTTTAAAATGAAAACACCAAGCTTCTCAAGCTATAAGATCCATGACTTCCAGGATGTAGGCCTCACTGTGTGACTGAGGTGCTCTGACATCTTTATCTGCCAGTGCCACGGGGTGCCTGTGGGAGGCCAGGAATCCAGGGAATCTGGGCCAAGGGCAGGATGAGGCCACTTACCTGATATCTCTGAGAACTTGGGGCTGCTACCACCGCCCACCAGGGCCAGAAGGTTGGAGCGGTGCAGCATCTCCACCAGGCCCATGCTGCCCACCTGCTCATGGTCTGGACAGGGACCAGGGTGTCAGTGGAGGTGGGAGTCAATGCCCAGCCCAGCCCTTCTGCCCATTGCTCTCCCCCACCAACAGCTCACCCAGGTGCCCTTTCTCCATCAATGGCTCCACATTGTAGATGCGCACACCGGTCTCCATGGCACAGCAAAAGCAGCCTGGAGGGTGGAAGGAATCCGGACTGTCTCAAAGAATGCCCAGGTGGGAAGCTCCTCTGACCCTCCTCTCCTTCCCTCCCAGTAGGGTACAAATGCAAGCTTCTCTCACTTTGGTCTTGGTTGAAACGCAGGCTTGTCACTCCTCTAAGTGGCTGCTGAGTCATGGTCCAGGATTGCTCTCCTGGACACAAATTGGATAGAGACGGGAAGAGTCCTGGGGTCTCCTCACGTAAAACTCCTGTCCCCAACTGATTTCTTCTTCCTCTTCCCACTCTGCTAACTACTGACTCTGGCAGGACTCCAAAGAAGATAAAAACGGGGAGAGTCCTGGGGTTTCACCCTCGGGGTTGTCCTTTTAGCTCCCCAAGACCCCAAATAGCATGGCCATGGAACCCCCCCCCCATTTTTTCACATTTGGCCAAACTCAGCTCCAGGTCTGCAATGACCCTACCTCCTCCTTACACCCTGGCCCTCACTGACTCATCAGGAAGCAATTTGGAAGGGGGTGTCCCAGTGATATCTCCAACCCCAGCCAATCCTGGCCCCAATGCAGGACATGGCCTGCAACCACTGGCAACCCACTTCTTATCTTCACACCTGGACCTAGCACCTAACTCCACCTATCAATAAGTAAGGAAAAGAGCACTTCTTGCACCTCCATGACTTGGCCCTGAGACTGCTATGCTTGGTCCACCACTCTCGGGAACTCCCCTCCTCATGCCCTTCTAAGTCTACCCCAACCTATTCAACCACCCCAGAGTCCTCTCACACCTTCCCCCACCTCACAGACTTCCAAACCCCTTGGGATGATCCTTTCTCATATCTTGCTCATTCCCAATCAGGGCCAGCCTGGGTGTTCCCGTAGATCTCCCTTATGCCCTCAGGCCCCTACCTAGGGATTTACCCTGTCAGTCTAAAGTCCCCACCCCTGAGACATCTTTGTGCTCTGCTGTCCTTGACTCCAACATGACCCACCCCCAGGAATATCATCCCCCTAAAATTCGTTCTCTAAACCCCTAGCCTCTCTCCAAGACCCTGCCCAAGGGCACCCCTACCCTCTCAAGACCCTTGCCCAGAACAAATCATCCCAAACACCTGCCTAAGAGGATCTCAACTCCCTAAGATGCCTGACCAGGAACTCATGCCCCAAGATTACTGCCCTAGAGCCTCCATTCTCCCTTTGACCCCTTCATCTCCCCAAGAACTCTGCCCAGGTGCACCCTGTCCCCATCCTCCAAGAGCCCAAACCTCGTACCTTTCCCCCGTGTAACACCCTTCACCAGACTGCAACACTGACAGTATTTGGACAGCTCCACCTTAAACCCATTCTCTGGACAGCTCCACCTTCCAAGACCCCTGTTTTGAACCTCCAATGCAAATGCCCGCGCTACCCAAGAACTCTGCCCGGAAAGCCTCACCCCTCTCCCAAGACTGTCCTCGTACTTATTCCAATGCCAGCACCCAGTTGACACCCCTGTCCTAGACCCCCACCTACCAAGACCCCTACTCAAAAGACCCTTCCCCTCCCCCAGACCCCAAGCAACCCTGGAATTGTACTCCAGCTCGCTGCCGCTGTCACCAACCTGACGTCCAAGCGTCCCCGACCCCGGCCCCACCTGTCAGTGCCGCCCGCGGCACGGCTTTCTGACCTCCCGGGCCTTGGCGCCCGGCTCCGGTGTTTACATCAGGCCCCACTTCCGGGGGAGGGAGTCTGTGACCGGAAATGACTCATCCGCGCCGGAAAAATGGGGCCGTAGTCCTCCCGGTTTTCCGGTCTTCGGAGCATCCAGCACGAGCGAGGAGGGCTAGGAGGGCGAGGGGAGCGGAGGAAGGTCGGCTGGGGGACCGGGAGGCAGAGGAGGTTCCCCCCAAGGGCAAGACTGTCTGAGGGAACCAGGGAGGGGCAGGGGAGAGAGAGAGAGGGACAGCGAGCGAACTAGAACGCCTTCCCCTTGCAAAATGGCGAGCAACTAACAACTCGGTAACCTATTGGGGAGCTAGAGGTGTTAACCCTCTGAGCTAACAAGGCTTGGACCTCCAAGGTGGGCTAGAGTACCCGCCCCCGTTCGCATTATGGAGTCATCCCAGACTTCTAGAGGTGGTGGCTCCAGAGGCTCCAGGCGGGGGCTGACCTGTAGACCTTGAACGTTGGGACTTTATCCCCTTAGCCAGGGGAAGCCAGGGATGAGATTTTGCTTGCTTTCTCCCACCCTAACTTCCAGCTCTGTTTTATTTACAAAACAAAGAATAGGTTTTTGTACAGCTATTGTGTATCCATAATAATTTAAAAATTTTTTGAATAGTTTTGATGCTAAAAGATACGCTTATTGTGAAAAAAGGCCCCAAATTATGTACATACTGGAAGTATTTCAGTTAAACTTTAAATTTTGAGATAATATAGTTACGCAGTTTTAAGGAATAATACAGAGAAATCTTGTACTTTTATTACAATCAGGGTACTGACATTGATAAAATCCACCCATCCTTTTTCTTAAAGTATTGTTTTGATGCTTCTATTTTTTCATATATTAATAGATAAGGACATCTGTTTAACTCATCCTTTTTAACTGTCTCATGATATCCTATGGTATAAATGTAGCATTGTTCAGCTTTTCCCCTACTGATGGCCCTCTAGGTTGTTTCAGATACTGTGTCGTTAACATCCACGGACATACTTGTGAATTTTGGCCCCGTATATTCCCCTTGGTGTGACTCCATTGCTGTGTTCCTCAACAAAGCCAGTTATCTGACTTTCTTCAGTCTTTACTTCCAAACACCGCAGAGCATATTTAACTCAATTAAGTTTGGCAAGATCATTGATGAATAATAATCTTGCCAGACCAGCAATCACTTCTCTGCCCTCTCTTGTGATCTTCTAGTGCAATCCATAGTTTCTTGCTCTCACTATCCTGGTTATCTTCTCCACCTCTGGCTGCTCCTCCAATTGTATCCAATTTCCAAATATTGGAGTATCCTTGGGTATCGTCCTGGCCCCCATTAATTTTTGGCCAATATTCTCTCCCTAGGTGACTCCATCTTGTTTCATGGCCTTAATTACTGCAAATATTCGGAAGATCCTCTAATTTAGGCCTCTAGACCTCTTTCCTGGACACCAGACTCATGTATACTGTGATGACCTGTTTGACATGTTCATGTGGATGACTCAGGCTTACCCATGCAAACATCTCTTGCATTTTCCTTGCTCAGACACTCCCCTATTGTCTCCTTCATCTCAACCAATGGCACAACACACAGTTTGTCAGTTGAGTCAAAGAGCAGATATATCGGACTAATTTGTTGTTGTATAGTGGCCTGATCATAGCTCACTGCAGCTCTGAACTCCTGGGCTCAAGTGATCCTACTGCCCCAGCCTCCCAAGTAGCTGAGACTGCAGGGGCATGCCACCACACTCAGCTAATTATTTTTTGTAGAGACAAGATCTTGCTGTGTTGCCCAGGCTGGCCGTAAAACTCCTGGAATCAAGAGATCCTCCCACCTCCGGCCTTCCAATGTGCTGGGATTAGAGTTGTAAGCTACCATGCCCAGCCCCAGATTGAATTTCTATAGATGAAAAATACGGTGTATGACATGAAAAATATACTGGATAGGATTAATGACTAGACTTTGCAGAAAAGAAATATTAGTGTCCTGAAGTCCTAACAATAGAAACTAACAAAACGAAACACAGAGAATAAAAGAATACAAAAAAAAAAAGCATAAATGAGTGGTGGGACAATTTCATGTGGCCTATTATACAGTATACAGGTACATTGATCGCCAAAGGCGGGGGGACAGAAAAAGTATGTGAAGAAATAAAGTCCTAAAATTTTCCCAAATTAATAAAAATATAAACCCACAGGTCTAAGAAGTTCAGCAAACCCCAGCACAAGAAACATGAAGGATATTACACAAAATACATTGTAATAAAATTGCTCCAAATCACTGATACAGAGAATATCCTAAAAGACCCCTAAAAAAAGACATTATCTACATAAGAAAGAGAAGGCCCAGGTGTGGTGGCTCACGCCTGTAATCCTAGCACTCTGGGAGGCGAAGGCAGGAGGATCGCTCAAGGTCAGGAGTTCAAGACCAGCCTGAGGAAGAGCGAGACCCCGTCTCTACTAAAAATAGAATGAAATTAATTGGCCAACTAAAAATATATAGAAAAAATTAGCCGGGCATGGTGGCTTCTGCCTATAGTCCCAGCTACCCGGGAGGCTGAGGCAGGAAGATCGCCTGAGCCCAGAGTTTGAGGTTGCTGTGAGCTAGGCTGACGCCACGGCACTCTAGCCCAGGCAACAGAGTGAGACTCTGTCTCAAAAAAAGAAAGAGAAGAATGATGTAAAATTTCTCATTAGAAACAATGCAAACAACACAGTAAATCAACATCTTTAAGGTAATGAAAGAGGAGTGCACTTCTGGAATGACAGAGTAAGAAACTCCAAAAATCCTCTTCTCCATGAAAACAATGAGAACACAGCCACAATGGCCAAAATCAACTTTTTGAGAACTCTAGAAATTAGCCAAAGGCATCTAAAAATCTAAGAACCCTTTGTTCAAGACAGGCAGTGGAATATTGGTAAGAATGAGCTTTATGGCGTTTTGTGTGCCCCATTCCTCTCCCCCACTCACCAGCTCCATGGCACCAGTGAAAACCAGCAGCCTAGCAGAATGGACAGAGGAGAAAGGGCTTGCAGCTCCTTTCATACTGAAAGATTTGTATTCTTTTATTTTTTTAACCCTCATATGTTTACATATAACATGAATAACTGTTTTCCAAAACAAAACAAAATATTTAGTGAGAAGAGTGTAATTGTTCTAGAGTTCTACAAATTTTTTTAATGTTTGGCTTAAGGCCGGGCACAGTGGCTCACACCTCTAATCCTAGCACTCTGGGAGGCCGAGGCGGGTGGATCACCTCAAAGTGAGGAGTTCGAGACCAGCCAGAGCAAGAGCAAGACCCCCGTCTCTACTAAAAATAGAAAGAAATTAATTGGCTAACTAAAAAATATACATATATAGAAAAAACTTAGCCTGGCATGGTGGCACATGCCTGTATTCCCAGCTGCTCGGGAGGCTGAGGCAGGAGGATTGCTTGAGCCCAGGAGTTTGAGGTTGCTGTGAGCTAGGCTGACGCCACGGCACTCTAGCCCAGGCAACAGAGTGAGTCTCTGTCTCAAAAAAAAAAAAAAAGTAATGTTTGGCTCAATAGAAGACAGCTAGATTCTATTTGCTTCTGCATTCAATCTCTTGTGATGTCACATATTGTGTGACCTCTGGAAAACCCTACTGTACACTTGTGAGAGAATGAGTGTGTAAAAGGTAAATAATGTCTTAATATCATGAAAATACTTTTGGCCTCCCAGACCACCAGAAAGTGTCTCGAGCACTCCCAGGGATTCCCAGACCACACTCAGAACTACTTATCTAGGCTGTTAAAGCTTCTGATTGTAAAGGTACCACTTCACTGTCACCTCCACAATGAGTATTTTGCTTCACCTTTTTCCTGGAGCAAATAGGGTTTAACATGTTACTTGAATTAAGATGGGTTGCTAAGTCTTACATTCTTTTTTTTTTTTTTTAACACAGAGTCTTACTCTGTTGCCCGGGCTAGAGTGCCGTGGCATCAGCCTAGCTCACAGCAACCTCAAACTCCTGGGCTCAGGTGATCCTACTGCCTCAGCCTCGCGAGTAGCTGGGACTACAGGCATGTGCCACCATGCCCAGCTAATTTTTTCTGTATATTTTTAGTTGGCCAATTAATTTCTTTCTATTTTTAGTAGAGATGGGAGTCTCGCTCTTGCTCAGGCTGGTTTTGAACTCCTGACCTTGAGCAATCCGCCCACGTTGGCCTGCCAAAGTGCTAGGATTACAGGCGTGAGCCACCGCGCCCGGCCGCCCTACTCTGATATTTTGAAAAGCAGCATCCTGATTTCCACGTGCCTTCATTTAATAACTATTCATTAAACATTCATTCATTCATTCATTTATTCAACAAATATTTATTGAGTGCCCACAGCATAGCAGGCTCACCATACCAGGTGCTGGGAATGGAACCAGAAGCAGAACTATATCCTCGTCCTTAGTGGAGAAAGGCAATGAAATATACCCGATGGGAAGAAAAAGGATTAGGAGATAAAGAAGGCTAGGGTAGGGGTACGGGTTGCTATTTTATTTGGGGTGGTCAGAGAAGCTTCTCTAATAAGGTGACATTTGAGCTGAGACCTGAAGGAAGTGAGGGAGTGATATTTGGGGAAGAAGCATTCCTGGCAGAGGAAGGAACAGCCGGGATATAAATGTGGCTTTAGTAGGTGAGGCCACAGAGGTATGGGGTGAGGCCAGATAACAGAGGGCCTTGTAGGCTATTTTACAGCCATTGGCTGCTATTTAGAGTGAGATAAGGAACGATTTGGGAGGTTTGTTGAAAGGAGTGAGACATGATCTGACTTTGTTTTTTTCATTTTTATTTATTTTTTAAATATATATATATTTTATTAAGAGACAGAGTTTCAGTCTTGCTCAGGCTGGTCTTGAACTCCTGAGCTCAAGCGATCCTCCTGCCTCAGCCTCCCAGAGTGCTAGGATTACAAGCATGAGCCACTGCGCTGGGCCTTTAATTTTTATTTTTTTCTATTTCCATTTGTTTACTTTGACAAGGAATACAAAGGATACAAGACAAACACTAGTTTGCCTGAGTTTTAAAACAATATTTCCTTTACCCCACTTGGATGACCAATATGGACATAAGTCCAATTGGTGATCTGACTTTATTTTATTTTATTATTTTTTTGAGACAGAGTCTCACTCTGTTGCCCGGGCTACAGTGCCATGGTGTCAGCCTAGCTCACAGCAACCTCAAACTCCTGGGCTCAAGCAATCCTTCTGCCTCAGCCTGCCGAGTAGCTGGGACTACAGGCATGTGCCACCATGCCTGGCTAATTTTTTCTATATATTTTTAGTTGGCCAATTGATTTCTTTCTATTTTTGGTAGAGACAGGGTCTCGCTCTTGCTCAGGCTGGTTTGGAACTCCTGACTTTGAGCGATCCTCCTGCCTCGGTCTCCCAGAGTGCTAGGATTACAGGCATGAGCCACTGTGCCCGGCTCTGATCTGACTTTAATAAGAGCCCTGGCTGCTATGTGTAGACTAAGGGGGGAGCAGGGGAAGGAGGAAGCAAGAAGGGTAATTAGGAGGCTATTGCAGTAAATCAGGCAAATAGGTTTTTTTTTGGCTAGGACACTTGGCAGTGGAGGAGATAAGATGTATTCTGGAATTATTTTGCAGGTAGAGCTGAAGGGATTTGTTGATAGATTGGGCATAGGGTGTGAGAAAGTTAGGAGTTAGAAATGACTCCAGGTGGGTGTGGTGACTCATACCTGTAATCCTGCACTTTGAGAGGCTGAGGCAGGAGGATCACTTGAGGCAAGGAATTCAAGACCAGTTTGGACACCATAGCAAGATCCCATCTCTAAAAAAAAAAAAAAAAAGACCCCAAAGGTTTTCAAAAGTTAGGTGGCAGCTGGAGGAGGAGCAGATTTGGGAGGGGAAATTGAGAGTTTGGTTTTGTTGTCAAGTCTGAAAAGTTTATAATATATGTATAGATGTTGAGTAGGTGATTGGATATGATTAAAGATCAGGGGTGAGATACATTCTGGAGATACTGTCAACCTTAAATAATAAGATTCAGAAAATCTGATTAAGTATAGAGTTTATTTGAGCTCAAAGCTTGAGGATGGCCACCTGAGAGCATAGATTCAAGTTGCCCTGAATCTATACTCTGATTAGCAGCAATTACAAGGGGGTTTTATTTATTTATTTATTTTAAAACAGAGTCTTTCCCTATTTCCTTGGCGAGAGTGCAGTGGCATCATCATAGCTCACTGCAACCTCAAACTCCTGGGCTCAAGCCATCCTCCTGCCTCAACCTCCCGAGTAGCTGGGACTACAGGGTTGCATCACTGTCTGGATTATTTTTCTATTTTTTTAGTAGAGATGGGATCTTACTCTTGCTCAGGCTGGTCTTGGACCCCTGAGCTCAAGCAATCCTCCTGCCTTGGACTCCCAGAGTGCTAGGATTACAGGCATGAGCCACCAAACTCAGCCCACAAGTGGGTTTTTAAAGAAAAAAGAAGAGGCAGTTCCTAAATTGTTTACCAAGTACTTAACATTAAAATACCATAAGCTATTTTTTAAATTTTTAAACATAAACTATTGATTGGATATACATCGTTCTTTGTATCACAAATTCCAGGAACCTAAAGATTGTGAGTGAGGCAGCTAGTCAGGATAAAAATGACTTTAAACAATTGCCCCAGGCATGGAGGAGCATGACTCATGTCTCCCATACTCATGTCTCTCTGGGCCTGATACATTTTGTATACCTCACATAGCTCAGACTGCTCTGAGCTATTTTTCTTTTCTCAAATACAAATTTAGGAGCCATAAGCATATGGGTGTTATTTAAAGCCATGAGACTGGAGATCACCTAGGAAATGAATATAGATAAAGAAGAGATCAGGAGACTAAGCCTTGGGACACTGCCAAGGTACAGAGCTAAGGGGAATGAGGAGGAACCAACAAAAGACTGAGTAGGAGCAGCCAGTGAAGTAGAAGCACAACCAAGAGAGAATTCCAAGTCAAGAGAGGAAGCATGTCAAGAAGTTGGTCCAAGGGTTCTGGGTTATTGTTAAGATGATTTAACATTGTCTCCCCCACAACCACCCTTGACTAGCTTAAAAAATAAAAAAATAAAAATGGAATCATCAGCTGCCAAATGCTGCTGAGACAGAAAGATGAGGAGCACCCACTATGTGCCAGCACTAGGTATACAAAGACGAAGTAGAATGTCAGGTATATTGTAGGTGTTCATGTATTTTTTTCAATTGTAGTAAAATACACATAAAAAATTTACCATCTTAATAATTTTTAAGTGTATATTCAGTAGTGTTGAGTATATTCATACTGTTATTTGACAACCTGAAATAACCAAAAGGATTAGAATCCAGTGTTAAAGAGTTTATTCAAGCTGGGAATGACCATCCCAGAAACACAGACTCCAGAGGAATGAGGTCAGTGTTCTGAAGTTCAAAGTCAAGGTCGTGTTTATATAGGCAGAAAACAAAGGAATTTAGTAAGATTATACAATTTTCTATTCAATGCTGGTTTATGAGTTACAAGGATTTAGTTGCAGTTTGTTTCATTTCCCTACAGCTTGTTTTCATTTCCTTTCCAATTTAAAAGAGTATAATTAATATTACATGTTACACAATGTGGTAGTCATGGAGTCTTTGTGTGAGAAAAGAAAGAGGGAAGTTAATCTATAATGAAGATCAACAGTGAAGAGGGAAGGGGTCTTGTAGATAAGGAAGAAGACTAATCTATAATCAGAGAAGCAAAGGTTACAGCTGCCTGTCATGTGACTAAGGCCCCATGCTCACATTCTTTTCAAGCTCAAAATGATTTAAAGTTCCAATAGCTGGCCGGGCGCGGTGGCTCACACCTGTAATCCTAGCACTCTGGGAGGCCGAGGTGAGAGGATTGCTTGAGCTCAGGAATTCGAGACAAGCCTGAGCAAGAGCGAGACCCTGTCTCTACTAAAAATAGAAATTAGTTGGCCAACTAAAAATACGTGGAAAAAAGTTAGCCGGGCATGGTGGCATATGCCTGCAGTCCCAGCTACTGGGGAGGCTGAGGCAGAAGGATCGCTTGAACCCAGGGGTTTGAGGTTGCTGTGGGCTAGGCTGATGCCACAGCACTCTAGCCCGGGCAACAGAGTGAGACTCTGTCTCAAAAAAAAAAAAAATCAATAAATAAAAATAAAGTTCCAATAGCTTAGATATTTTAGTTACTTTTTTTCACACATGCAGCTAGTCTCTAGGACTTTTTCATTTTGTAAAACTGAAAACTCTATATCCCTTAAACAACTCTCCATTTCCGCCTGCTTCCAGCCTTTGGCAATCACCATTCTACTCTGTTTCTATGAATTTGACTACACTAGATACCTCATGTGTACTTCATGTGACTTACCATAATGTCTTCAAAGTTCATCCAAGTTGTAGCATGTATCAGAATTTCCTTCCTTTTTAAGGCAAAAAAATATTCTGTATGTATATACAGTGCATTTTTCATGAAAAAAGAAAAAATAGAAAAAAAGAAACCACATTTTGCTTATCCATTCATCAATGGAAATTGGATTACCTCCACTTTTTGGGCTATTTTGAATAACGCTGCTATGGGGTGCAAAATTTCTTAGATACCTTTATTTCTAATCTTTTAGATGTATACTCAGAAGTGGAATTGCTGGATCATATGTTAATTCTGTTTTGTAATGTTGGTGGAACTGTCAAACTGTTTTCCATACCAGCTGCCCATTTTATATTCCTGCCAACAGTGCGCACAAGTTCCAATTTCTCATCAATACTTGTTACTTTCTGGGGTTTTTTATAGTAGCCATCCTAATGGGCATGATGCCCAGAGAATTGTCATTCTTGATGTGTCTGGCAGTTCCCTGGAAACCTCCACCTGCAGGCATTGTTTTTATTAGATCTGACTCAAAGCTCTCTTATTTTTTTACTTAGATGAAGGTCTTGCTATATTGCCCGGGATGCTCAAGAACTCTTGGCATCAAGCAGTCCTCCTACCTCAGCCTCCGGAGTGACTGGGCTTATAGCCATGAGCCCCTGCACCAAACCAAAGCTCTTTTAGACAGATTTGAAAAGACCGGGTGCGGTGGCTTACACCTGTAATCCTAGCACTCTGGGAGGCCAAGGCTTGAGCTCAGGAATTTGAGACCATCTTGAGCAAGAGCAAGACTCCTTCTCTTCTAAAAATAGAAAAATTAGCCAGGCCTCGTGGTGGGAGGCAGGAGGATCACGTGAGCCCACGAGTTTGAGGTTGCAGTGAGCTATGATGACACCACTGCACTCTAGCCTGGGCAACAGTGCGAGAATCTGTCTCCAAAAAAAAAAAAAAAAAAAGAAAAAGAAAAAGAAAAAAAAGGAAATAGGTTTGAATAGCTTTTTCAAGAGCAATCAGTAGTTAGCCACCTCAGTGGCATGTGCCTGAAGTCCCAGCAACTTGGGAGGCCAAGGCAGGAGGATCCCTTGACCCCAGGAGTTCAAGGCTGCAGTGAGCTACTATCATGCCACTGCAATCCAGCCTGGGTGACAGAGCAAGACCTCTAAAACAAACAAACCATAAAACCAATCAGTGGCAATTGCTTAACATCATAGCTGCCTGAGATGTTGAAAACAGTTGGAGCAAACCAGAAGCTGACCAAAAAAAATGAAAGGACAAACTGGGGAATGAATGAGATGCCATGAAAATTCCACATGTATATGCACCTGCAGGGCTGTGAGCATGCCTGGGAAAGAAGCAAGAATGCCCTGAGCTCTCACTTCTGGGTGACCTTGAGGCTATGTGTAAGGAAAAGGTGAAGGCTAAGGCAGAGTTGTGAACTACCTGAGGTAGTGCTCAAGGCATGACCCCCCCCACACAGACACACCTTAGGTAAAGGCTGGAAGACCTAATGGTTAAAGGTATTGAAGGAAATCCTTGTCTAATCATTAACTGACCACTGAGCTAATGAGGACTTCAGTGGCCACACATAACAAAGAATACAGACTAACTAGAATTAGTTCAGAAATGTCACTAAACAAACAGCAGCAATAACGACAACAAACAACAGCCACAACAAACCCTGGGGAGGAGAGAATCTGAGTTTCAGAGTTGCCACATTATTAAAAATGTCCATATTTAAGTATGCCAAGAAACTAGAAAGTATGACCCATACACAGGAAAAAAGGTAATAAATAGAAATTTTCCCCAAGGAAGCACAGATGCTGACCATACTAGACAAAGATTTTGTGTTTTTTTTTCTTTTTTTTTCTTTTTATTTCTTTTTTAAATCTATTTTGGTTTTTTAAAATTTTTTTCTGATTTTTTTTTTACCGTATCTTTAAATTTTAGACATGTCAGCAAGAAGATTTTGTGTTTTTTGAGGTCACAGTAGTTCATTTATTTCACATTTTTTTTTTTTTGAGACAGAGACTTCCTCTGTTGCCCGGGCTAGAGTGCAGTGCTGTCAGCCTAGCTCACAGCAACCTCAAACTCCTGGGCTAAAGCAATCCGCCTGCCTCAGCCTCCCGAGTAGCTGGGACTAGAGGCATGCGCCACCATGCCCAGCTAATTTTTTGTATATATTTTAGTTGGCCAGTTTATTTCTTTCTATTTTTCTAATAGAGATGGGGTCTCACTCTTGCTCAGGCTGGTTTTGAACTCCTGACCTTGAGTGATCTGCCTGCCTTGGCCTCCCAGACTGCTAGGATTACAGGCTTGAGCCACTGTGACCAGCCTTCGCATTTTTTTTTTTTTTGAGATAGAGTCTCACTCTGTTGTTGCCTGGGGTAGAGTGCCATGGCGTTAGCCTAGCTCACAGCAACCTCAAACTCCTGGGCTAAAGCAATCCTACTGCCTCAGCCTCCCGAGTAGCTGGGACTACAGGCGTGCACCACCATGCCCGGCTAATTTTTTCTATTTGTAGTAGAGACTGGGTCTCGCCCTTGCTCAGGCTGGTTTGGAACTCCTGACCTTGAGCGATCCTCCCACCTCGGCCTCCCAGAGTGTTAGGATTACAGGCGTGAGCGACCTCCCCTGGCCTGATACACACTTTGTGCCTGTAATATATACTTCTATTTTACTTTACATATACAAAATGTAAAAATTTCAACCTTCAGAAGGGGTAAGTGGCTACCTCACCAGCGACGTGCACTAAATAACAGGTGTCAGTCGCAGCAATCTTGCCCCAAGTGACCAGGTCTAATGCTCCAAACCATCACTTTATGCACAGAAAACTGGAGAAAGTGGTTCTTTTTGTTTCTTTTTTGTTATTTATTTATTTATTTATTATTTATTTTTTATAAAATTTTGAAATACAAATTTTACTTTAAAATTATATTCCTTGGCCGGGCCCAGTGGCTCACGCCCCTAAGTAATCCTAGCACCCTGGGAGGCCCAGGCGGGAGGATCTCTCAAGTTCAGGAGTTCGAAACCAGCCTCAGCAAGAGCAAGACCCGTCTCCACTAAAAATAGAACGAAATTAATTGGCCAGCTAAAAATATATAGGAAAAAAAATTAGCCAGGCATGGTGGCGCATGCCTGTAGTCCCAGCTACTCGGGAGGCTGAGGCAGAAGGATCGCTTGAGCCCAGGGGTTCGAGGTTGCCGTGAGCTAGGCTGACACCACGGCACTCTAGCCCAGGCAACAGAGTGAGGCACTATCTCAAAATAAATAAATAAATAAATAAAATTATATTCCTTTTTTAATTTTTTTTTCCTACCCAAGATTGATTTCTGTTGATTGGAGAAAGTGTTTATCTCCTTTCACGAGCTTCGTCAAAGGCCCCGCCACTTAGGGCTTTTTAACTGCTGTAAACTTTGGACCTGTTTGTCAGAAGATGTAAAATTAACCGTAACTTTAGGATATTGTATCCGGAGACCACAGGCCGCCCACTCTGCCATGCATGCTACAGTGAGGACCAGACGCCCACTGTGCCCGTCCTACTCCAGCTGATCCAAACTCAAAGCAACATTTTTCGGTGTGAAAATTACAGAATAAATGGAAGCAAGGACTGG
>CAUYRT010078690.1:0-13641 GCA_963574885.1 Lepilemur ruficaudatus
TAAATAGAAAGAAATTAATTGGCCAACTAAAAACATATAGAAAAAATTGGCCGGGCATGGTGGCGCATGCCTGTAGTCCCAGCTACTTGGGAGGCTGAGGCAGAAGGGTTGCTTGAGCCCGGGAGTTTGAGGTTGCTGTGAACTAGGCTGATGCTACGGCACTCACTCTGGCCCGGGCAACACAGTGAGACTCTGTCTCAAAAAAAAAAAAAAAAAAAAAAAGTGAGCGTTCTCCTTCCTATTCACGTGCTTAAAGGGGAAGAGCTTTCCGATGTGCTCTGGCTCCTGTGGGCATCTGCGGGCCCTGTGGCTTTAGGTTAGCTGAGTAGGTGGTGGAGGCTGGAACCCGCCACTGGATTCTAAGGAGCACCCCGGGATGATCTCAGGGTATTATAGATTCCATACATGAGCCAAGAAAGTCTTGGAAAGGGCAAAGGCTCTCCCACCTTCAGGACCAGCAGCTTCAGGAATCTACTGGATCACAGTCTCCTGGAGAAGACAAGCAAACAAGGAGACATTTCAAGGCAGCACGAGAAACCTATGACACAAGAAAGCATGTTCTCACAGAAGACACAGTTCTCTGAGGGATCAGAGACCGTGATTAAATATGTTAGAAGTCACACTCTGATGCAGAGGCACGAGATCAGCGTGGACCTGCCCTGGGCTCACGGGCAGCTGTGCTGGATGCTGTCCGGGCTCCCTATACTTCCGCCTGTTTGCAGATGCCGGAGCCTTGAGGAGAAGGACTGGCAACACACCACAAGCAGTGGCTGATGTTGTGTGGTCTAAGCATCGACCAACTGCAGCCCGCAGGCCAAATCCACCTGGTCCCTGGTTTTGCACAGCCTATGAGCTAAGAATGGCTTTTATAGTATTTATCGATTTAAAAAAATCGACAGAGAAGAATATTTCATAGCACATGAAAATGATGAGAAATTTGAATTTTAGTGTACATAAGTGAAGTTTTGTTGAAACACAGCCACATTCATTTGTTTATGTATTGTCTGTGGCTGCTTTTGCACTACAGTGACAATGTTGAGTGGTTATGACAGAGACCATATGGCCTGCAGAGCTGAGAATACTTCTTATCTGACCTTTACAGAAAAAGTTTGCTGACCCCTGGTGTAGTCTAGTATTTTTTCAAACTGTGGGTCACAGCAGACGGTCATGAATCAACTTAGTGGAACATGACCAGCATTGAAAAAAGAAAAATAGAAGAACAGACAAAAAATATCAGTCTATCACTTGTTGTAAGGCTATTTTTGTCCTTAAACATTTTCTTTTTTCCTTTAACTTTTATTTCAATCAAATATGTATGCGTATAGTCAGTCATGATGTGAATTGTTTTTCTTACTTGTGAGTCTTGGTCAAAAAAGTTGGAAAGCTACTTGTCTAGGTGAATGTAGGAAATTTCCTGTTGTTCACTAGGTGTCTTGGGTGAAATCCGGGTGCACGCTGCTCAGCTACCTGTGCTCAGGGGAGTGGTTCTCTGTTCCTGCAGCCCAGGCCGAGCTAAGCTGATGGTCACAGGACTCTCTGCTACATCTCTCTCCCCCAGAGCACTGTGGCCAACTCTGCCCATGACACGGTGCCTGGCCCCAGGGAAAGTTTCCATTTTCCCAGTGGGGATGAATGGGGACTGTTCACTCTTAGGCAGAAAGAGAAAAGAAGTCCCAGGATCAAGGACACAGAGCTGCCTTCCCAACCCTTTGATTGACAGCTGATAGGCAGAGACTAGGGTTGGCTCCCAAGCAAGGTGACAAGACGGGAGATCCAAGAAGGCTTTGTGTTGACAAACATATTGTCAAAAGTGTCACGGATATAATTGAAAAACGTCAATAGCAATCAATGGGAACAAACTGCTGGCCCCAGCCATTAAAGAAGAAAATAAATCCAGGCCGGGAAGGATCTACAGAGGGTGGAAACGTGTTCACACTCGGTCCTTCTCTTCCCTGCCCCCTACTCCGTGTCCCTCTTCCTGTCTCCCCGGCTCTGCCTCCGAGTGTCATTGCCAGCTTCCCTTTTTACCATGGGAGGAAAACCAGTGATTCGTACAAGAGCCTTTGCCTTGGCCTTAGGGGCGAATCTGAACAGGGCTTCCTGCTCTCCTCTGCCTTTCTCCGGCTGTGCTCAGCGTGTCCGCTGAATTTCCAACAGCGAGTCAGTGAGCAAGCCCTTCGCCAGGCTTCACGTTCCCACAGACACGCACCACAGGCATCCCCCGCAAAGGTCGTCACGATGCAGTGTGCTTTGAGCAGGCTGTTCTAGGACTTGATGCTGAGCTGAGTTGGGTCGATCTTGGTTCAGAAGCTTTTAGAAAGCCCAGGAGCTATGTTCGGCAGGAGGCTTTTGACTGTCAAGTTATGGTGGAGGACAGAGTGTGCCATCCCGTAAAGCAGGAGCGATCAACAGATACAGCAACGCCAAGAGGTTGAGGGGAATGTGCCACTGGAGCCTGAGGGATGGTGTAGACATCAAGACAGAGAAACTTTGGGGCAGGTGGAGGGAACCTCAGTGGACAGGTAAGAGAACCTTTCCTGGGTTCAGGTCACTTTAGAGCTGGGAGAAAAAGGAGTGATGGTTCTTTTAAAAAATAAAATAAAGCTTGCAGCATCAGCAAGGTAGCTGTGCCGGTTCCAGGGCCAGAGTTATCCAGGTGCTTGGCTGCAGATGACCACTAAAGACTCTTTCAGCACCCAGAACCTCGATTCTAAATCAGCTCAAAAGCCTTAGACATGAGGAACAGTGGATTGGGGGAATTTTGTCTAAATAAACCAAAGTGACCCAGGAAGAAAGATGTTGGAGGATGATCATCAGGCGGCTCACAGAGAAAGCAGGTTCACTACAGGACTGAAGAAGGTAGACGTGGGACCCAGCTAGAACAGGAACAGGGACCCAAGGACCAGAAAGTGAGCCAGCCTTCCTGGGACAAGACAACACACACACACACTCATACTCATTCATTCATTCATTCATTCATCTATTGTATTGATTGTGTCTTCCATGCTAGGCAGTTTTCTGCATATTGAGAATTCAGATTTAAAAGATACAGAAACAAAATCTCTGCCCTCAAGGAATTTGTGAACTAAATTATTACCTCATCTCTTATCTACTGGATGAAATCTACATCCTGAGAATTTTAATTTTATCTTAAAACAATTGCCTCATTGAAATGGCTGATCATGTAGCTTGAGGGAACACTGAGGAGCAGGAGTCTAAGGGGAAGGACAGGAGGCAGCCCCCATCCCGAGTGCAGGCCCTGTGTGGCAGGGAGAGGACCTGGCTCTTTACGCCTGGCAGGTGGGAGATGCCCAGAAGCCTTCAGACAAGACAAGGGGCACCTTCTGCCATTTCATCTCGGGCTGTCAGCCTCCCCCGCAGCCCTGGTTGGTAAGTAAGTGAGATGTCAGAAGGATGGATTGGGCTCTCACAATGAGGTTGGTAATGATCTTTGAGGCCAGAAGGGAAGTGGGGGCCCTTGTAGAGGGGGCACGAGCTTAGCCTAAGAGAGTGTCTGTGGATTTCTAAGGCAGGTGAGAAGGCTTCCAGCAACATTCCTTTGCAGGACTTAAACCCCTTCTTTGTCCAGGCATCATCAGTAGGATACAGTCACTTTTTTCATACTGGGGTCTGAAATGCGGTTGAATTAGTTCTACATATTGAAATGTTTTTCCTCTCTAGTGGCTTTTGGAGAAGCAACTGTGAGTGTGTGATTAACAGGGTGAGGGTGGGAGAATGGGGTACCAGTCCATTAAGTGGGTAGGGGACTCTTAGGTGGGGACCATTCATCCATCCTTCCAACCATCTATCCATCCATCTGTCCATCCTTCCAACCATCTATCCATCCCTCTCTCCATCCATCCATCCATTGGTTTACTTGTGAAGTACTCACTGACTGCTCCCAGTACACCCTCATCCGTATTCCAGGGACAGAGTGGGAAGCGAGGCCTACGTGGCTGCTTTCCAAATGCTAGGACTGCCATTTATCCTTTCCATCGCTGCTGTTTTACAAATGCCCAACTTCTTGTTCTCGGACAACCCTGTGCCGTTACGAGAAAGCAAGATGCAGCAATAGGGCTAACGAGAGTTATTGCTCCCAAGCAAAACTTACCTGTTAGGAATTGTAGTAGTGTGAAGTCATGATGAAAATCGCCTCTGGGTGCTCTGATATTTTCCGTACATGTCTCAAGAGGGGTCAAGAGTGGAGATGATGGGGAGGACACAGAGTGACAGACTGGGTAGAATGAGAACAGCCTTGGACTTAACTGACCATGTGACCAAGGCAAGTGGCCTTTGCAGTGGTCACTGGCCTCATTGTCATGGGAAGGGGTTGAACACCCTTCTTCCTTCTGTGACACTGAGAGCAGTCTCACTTGTTAATGACGCCCACCAATTGATCTGTGTCTTGCTGCCCTCTGTTCTCTTACTTCCTCCTCATCCTTTTCTAGTCCTTTCCAGATCTCAGCAGCTCACATGTTAGTGCAATCCTCCCTCCTGCTGGTTCTCCCGAAGAGCATTTCCATTTGCCAGCCTCCAGCCTCGTCCTCTGCCAGTGCTGTCCAGAGGAGCTGTCAGCCATGATGGCAATACTCACACCTGCACTTCCCATTCTCAGAGCCACCAGCCACGTGTAACTACTGAGCACCTGAAATGTGGCTACTGTGACTGAGAAACTGGACTTTAAATTTTACCTACTTCTCAATTAGCAGGTAGTTAGCAGCTACCTTATTGGACAGCACAGCTCCAATCCATTCTTTTCCCAGTGCTCTTTGGTCAATATTGAATTTATCTGTTTGTTTCTTCTTGAGTCTTTGGTTAAGAGTTTGGAAGCTGTAGTCAAACTTGCTTGGCTCCAGTTCTCCTTTGAGCACTTACTAGCTGTGGAACCTTGGGCAATTTACCTAACCTGTCCGAGCCTCAGTTTCCTGTCCTGTAACATGGGGGTGCTAATAGTCCTACCTTCTACGATTGTTGTATTGACTGAGATAATGAATAGAGAGCATTTAGCATTGTCCCTGGCACTTTGTGTTTATTTATAAATGTTAGCTGAGAGTTAGGAGGAGGAGGAATAGAGGGGGATATATTTTCAGCTTCTTTCTTTTTCTTTTCTTTTTTTTTTTTTAAGAGATGGGGTCTTGCTCTGTCACCCAGGCTGGAGTGCAGTGGCACCATCATAACTCACTGCAGCCTCAAAATCCTGGGCTCAAGTGATCCTCCTGCCTCAGCCTCCCGAGTAGCTGGGACTACAGGTGTGTGCCACAAGTGTGAACCATACCTGGCTTCTTTCTTCTATTAGAGTTAAGTCTTAAGGACTAAGACTATCTAACCTGTAGTGTTACTTACTATTCGTAGCACATGGAGATAATACTATGTCCCCCCAGAACTGTCAGGGGTATCCTTTTCATTTGACGCCCATTCTCTTTGCTCAGCTCTCCTGATACACTGTGCCTTGAACCAGGGCAGGTAAGAGTCTCTTAGCAGCTCCCTGTTGTGAACTGAGAGGCCACATCCCGACACTCGCACACATACATGTGGGCACACACGCTTCCTGCAAAGCACACAGCCCTGGGATTTCATTCCTTCAGACACATCTTTGTCTTCTGGCTACGGCTCCTCCTCTGGATGACAGGGGCAGGGTGATGACCCCATTAATTCAAGGCAGGCCCCTGTTGCTCTGCAGGTCTCCAGCTCCCTTTGGACTTCCCCTCTGGCCAACTTGATCTCCCAAGTGACATCTCTCAATCCTGCCCCAGGAATCAGATGTCTAAATAGCAAATGAAAGATTAATGCCAGTGGCCAAGATTGGGGTGTGAATAATTTAAAGGGCAGAATAAGAGCCAGCTCCGCTTACCAGCAGGGCTGGCTGGGCAGAGGTCAGGGAGAGGGTAGGGGCCAACGTAGGGCCAAGGATAGGAGGTGGGGGACTCGAATGCATTGATCGGTAGAGGATTTGTTGTCATTGGTGCTGGGAAGCATTTGTAGTTACAACCAGAAGATGGGTACTTAGGCATTCTTGTTAATACCAAGACTGTGGGTTTCACGAGGCATGTGGGTAGTTTTCCACGTGGGCACCATGTTTCCACGGACGTTGTAGCGCACCCTGTGCCTCTCACGACGAGGACGCCTCTCACCAGTGTCTCTGTTCTTATTGTCACTGTGAACCTGCAGGGCTATCAGGGTCCACATGATGAGGGAGTGGGGTGATTATCCACCCCCCACAATTGGTGGAATGATTCCTGAGGATATGGGATTTGAGGTGAGGAGGGAACAGTTGCCTGCTATTTGTGAAAGGAGCAGATATTTTACAGAGAGTATGGCTCTTGTCCAGAAGAAAACCTCTGTGTGAACATTTCCATCTCCTCTCCCTACCATCTTGGTCACCTCCCTGCCACCCCAGCCTCCTGTTAGGTTTACCGCAGTCTCGCCTCTGATGGTTTGGGGTTTGATAAATATTTTCCCCTTCGGAAGTCTTTAGCAGTGCAGCAGAAAGGTTACATGATGGATTCTCCCCATCACTTAATTGAAGCCATAAAAAATGAAAAGAGTGTTTCCAATAAACCAAACCATTACTCACTGGTGGATACAGAGGGGATCCCAGAACCAGGCCCTGGGAGGCACAGCTGGGAAGCCCTCCAGCGGACTGTCTGTGATGATTATTAATCACAGCGGCAACAGGGTTCATCTGCACTGAGCTTCTTAATGAACTTGGACTCATGTCCTTACAAGGTTGTAGCCATTATAGCAACCAAGGCCTTTCCATTTAAAAATCCCTGAAGGCTTTATTGACTGGCATGGATGTCCAAGTGGGTGCGTATATCCCAGTGCACCCCCAAATTGTGAGCTATGTATAGTCTTGGCTAGGCCTGAACAGTGGCAAAGAGAAAGGTATCCCTGCTATGATGGGGAGATTTGGCAGTGATTAGAAGTGCAGGAGTATGGCTGGTGGCTGGGTGCATCCCTTTTGTGTGAGGGCAGATGATGGTTTTGTGTCCTACGTGGGGCAGCGAGAGCTTTGTTTGCTGGGTGGTTGATAGGAGGGTGGGTGTGAAGTGTGTAATAGTGGTGGGTGTATGGACTCTAAAAGAGCATCATCTCTGTGGGGATTCCATAACATTTGGGTGTCCAGGTGCCTTATAAGTAGGAAGAGCCTAGAGTGTATTGTCCAAATTAGAAGAATTTTAAAAGTAAAAAGGGACATTATTAATATTTGGCTTGGGCCACGCACATAAACCAGCAGGGTTCCAGGCAGCCGGGACCGTGGGGTAACTCCATTTATAAGGCACCATTGAACTGCTTAGATGTGTTTTCCAATGTGTTTCACCCTGAGTTGAGTTTAAGTTGAGGGTGACTCTCTTGGGGCTGGTGCTTAGAGGAGTGGGCAAGGGGTTGCCTCTTTGGTGGGCAGGATAACCACAGCATCTGCCACATAGTGAGAAAAGCAGCCTCATGGAACCTTCCCCAGGCTCATAGCTCCATGGTCAGAAATATCCTGGTTGTATGCTCATGTCTTGATCCTGGGAGACTTTGGTGACCACTCTAGCAATGCTGAGTTCCTAGAGATGGGAAGCCCAGTTGGTAAGCTGGAGGGAGGAGCCAACCCTGTCCAGGGAATCTTCAGGGTTACTCTACTAGGCTTTGCTGTGTGTGCCCTGGGACCACAGAGCAGTGAGTTGGATGATTGACTCTGCCCTAGTGTGGTTGGATCTATGCGTGACTTGCCCTGGGCCTCAGTTTACCTGTATGTGAAACTCGGAGGAATATTATCTCCTAACAAGAGTGTTAACAAGTGAGACGGCACTGGGCTGAGCTGTAGGAGAGAATCATGCCTTCTTTTTATGTTTCCTCTCTCCTCTTCTCCCCACCCCAGCCCTGCAATCTTTTCATATATCAAGTGACTTTGCTTCTAAAGTCCTTTCCAGACCTTTGCTTCCTGGTGTCACCATTTCCTCTGCATTAGGAATGGCTTATCTACCTGGTGGCATCCCTGAGGTTTGGGAGGGAAGGAGAGGAGACCCTGGCCCAAGGCTCGGCCAGTGTTTCCTGCACAGAGGCCCCTCCCCAGGGCCCCAAGTCCTGGGGTCAGGGTCAGCAGGCAGTGGGCTCCCTGAGATGACACCTAAAAGAATCCTGCAGGGGCTGCTTGCTCCAGAGCTCCTCTCTGCTACCTTCTCCCCAAGAACCAAGAACTCCCCCATGCTGCCAGCAACCGACTGTAAACAGAAATTAATCCATCTGCAAGAAAACCTCAACATGTCACCTGATCCTTATCACTGCCTCAAAATCGCCTCCAAGGAAGATCTTATTATATTAAAAAGCAATTGCTCCCTATGCCGGTAACACTAATAGATTTTTGTGTGATAGTTATACAGGGTTCCGTGGTTGGCTTATGAGATGCTGCTCCCTTCGTCTTGTCTCTTTCCAAGCCCCTCTGTCTTTGCACGAGGCTCCTACAGTGTCAGTTTCTCACAGGCCCCCTCTGCAAGGTGATCATCTCCATGAGGGTGATGCATCTGTCTGGCTGAATGTCGCATCACCAGTACAGGAGGGGTGCCCAGTGCACGGCAGGCATGCGATTTCATCCATCCGTTCCATTCATTCATTCATTTACTCCTTCAACAGATGGAGCTAAGGTCTAGAGGGGAGACAGGCCAAAAATACCCAAATAAAATAATAAAGAATTCTCAGGGCTTTGAATGAAACAAATAGTGTGTTGAAACAGAGGATACTATTAGAACGGAAGGCAGGAATGTTCACCCTGAGGCCTGAAGGATGGCAGGGAGCCCAGATGGAGGGTAGAGCATTCTAAGGTGAAGGCACAGCCCTTCCTGTTGTGGAGAATGAGCTCAGCCTCTCGTTCTTGGAGAAGGAAGGCAGAAGGACATTGGATGGGTTCAGAGAGGTCGCAGGAGCTAGACCATTTCAGAAATGTCACGCACGGGTGGTCAGAGCATTCGGGGATGTGAGTGTGTGATCAGGGTTAGAGTGTGGGGTCCCTCTCTCTCCAAGCATAAAGGTCCATCTGATCCAGAGACAAAGTCCCTGGGAAGTGTGCAGCGTGGAAATGCAAGGTGAAGGTGTGGGGCGCTATTTGAACCCGGGACGCCAGAATTTCTGGGTCTCCTCTTCTGCTCGCACTTTGACACTCATTTCCTCGTGTCTGCTCCTCTAACTCTGTTGATAGAGGTGATATAAACAGGGCATTTGGATTCATCTGACTCCTGCTCAGATGGCGACAGGACTTGAGGCAGGGCGTACCTGAAGCCTTGTGATAAGTTGAAAAGACCCAAATTTCAAGAACAATCACAAATGTTAAAATCGCCATAACAGCCCAGTGTTATCTTCCGGACCCTTTGGTGGCAGTAAATTGAAAGCACTTTCAACTAAAGATAGATTTGGTGCGCAAGCCGAGCCCATAACGTGCCCTTTGTTGCTGTGGTCTTGTCAATTGCGCATCAGAAGTGGCTGCTGCTGAGGGATTCCCGGGCCCCGGGCCCCGGGCCCCGGCCGGCAGCTTGGAGAGGTGCCAGAGCCCCATCTGACTGTTGGGAGTTGCCCAATCAAAGACTGGGGAAAATGTCACCTGCATGGAGACTCCCCCAGCTCTAGGATAACTTGGGGAGGGGAGAAAAGGAAAAGTTGTTTGTATAAATGGAGAAACTCATTAATTAGAAGTTAAATGTCTAATTTCTCTCCCAGCTCTGAATGTATTAAAGTAGAAACATACGAGATCAAGTATATTCCCTTCATTCTTTGCTTCTAAACATTTCCTTGCATTAAAACCCCCGTGTTTCTTTATTCCGTGACAGCCAGATCATGTCATAGGCAAACATAATTGGGATGAGGACCAAAGCACCAGAACTTTTGCTAAAAGACGCTGCTGAGGACCAGGGCTTGCCTCACAGGGGGTGTTATCTCCTGGGGCTTGCGCCTAAAGTTCTGGCTCTCAGTGGGGTCCCCACCTAGCCAGGCTGAGCCTGCAGTGGGGGAAGGACAGGTGCATGGATGGATGCTCAGAAGGGGAGTGAGCTGGTGTACAGCTCAGCATCTTCTGCCACTTCCTGATGGAGATTAGCAAAGGCATAAACCATGGTGGTCTTGCCCACTAGGGCCTCCAGGAGGGGAGTGAGTGCCTGCCCATTTCTGGTGAAGTTCTTGGAGAAAGGCCGCACTTCATAACCTCCTCCCTCCATGACACCAGCCTCTCTGGTCGTCAGCTCACCCACTTGTCTCCCCCTGGCAGAGAATACAATGTCATCCTGTCAAAGCTCCTCACTCCCCATGGGAATGGAGATGGCCATCCTAATGGTTATCTCTATGGGGCGTCGGGAGGCTGGGTTGGGTCTGTTCCCAGCTGTGCATCTCTGTGCTTCCTTCTCCTCTTGGACAAATCCAGGAAAAGTGTCTCTGCTTCCTCTATCTTCTGAAGATACCATTTGGAAAATGTGGTTAGTGCTCAGAGGTGCTCTAAGAGCTCGGAAGAACAGCACTGTGCTGTTTTTGGGATGCCATAGTGCCGGCTCAGAAGGATTTCAACGCAGTCTGTAAAGATGAAATGTGAATGCTGCAAATAACACATGGGCATGGGTAGACAGGCATTGGAATTGTCACCTGCCACCCCCTGCCCCATCTGTTTGCTGTCCCCGGTCTTCAACCCACCAAGCAGTAGAGGCAGCTTGAGATCCAAACCTAAACTTGTCCTTATCAAATCTGCACCACTCTGGTGATCCCACATCCCATCTCCCCTCAAGGATCTGTAGGCAGCTTCTCTCAACCCAACAGACTGGGTTCAGGAAGAGGAGCGGGCAGAGGTGGGACTCAAAACACTAAACTTTCAGGGGCATAAAGCTTAATGCCAGGCAAAGCTCCTGGAGGGCCCCTGCTGGCCCAGACATTAACCCTTCAGGTGATGCATCTTAGGGGGCTCTTTGGGAGATCTCCTAGAGGGAGAACCAGGGCCACTGGGCCACGAGCAGGTCTCAAAAGGCAGTGGCCGTTTACCAACCAGTGCAGAAATGTTTCAGTATTTTATCTTCCATCCATCCTGGTGCTTGCTGGCTGAATACCGAGTCTAGGAGCAAGTTGTATATTCTCTGCACTTTGGGAAAGATGACCAAGGACCAGAGGAGAGATACAGTCCCTTGTAATTATCAAATTGTGGAATTCCACCAAGAAAGAGTGAAAGATCCATTTTAGCCTCTCATCCAAGGTGGGAAGCCAGTTCAGTGTGTGGACTCTCATTTCTTCATTCCTGTGAACCATTCACCTGCTCTGGGACTATCAAGGGAGGGACAGACTTCAAGGGATGACAGACAGTCACCCTGGGTAAATGAGACTCAAAAACTTGAGACAATCAGACAATTTGTGAGGAGCTCCATGCTCAAAACAAAAATTCCCGTGGAGGTTGGTCAAGGTGAGCTGTCTGGGGGCTGCAGTTGCCAGGGGAGGTTGTAGGACCTGGGATCTGCCCTGCTGTCCCAGTGTGGGTCACCAAGCCTTCTAGCCCAGTGTCCTGAAAGATCAGCTCCAGCTGGGACACACGGATGGAGACAGATCTGAGACCCTGCGTCCCACATTTGAGATTCCTGGCTTTGCAGGGCAGCTGCCAGCGGCCCACTTACTCTGGATGTTTGGCTCCAGATGTCCAAACTGAAGGACATCAAGTCAGCATGTTTCTCCGCTGACTGTAAAAGAACAGCTGCATCTCCTAGAAGATCGTCCAAGTCCACCGCTTGTTAGGATGATTATAGTATTTTACTCGCACGATGGTGACGCCTCTTGGACCCCTTTTGGAGATCCTATTCTCAAACACAAGGGGATATTTGGAGACATAGAATGTTGGGCAGAGTGGGTTTTAGAGATCATGTGATCCAATGCACTCATTATAGAGATAGGAAGGGTGGAGGGGGTGCAGCGGGGCTGGGGAGGGCGACAGGCAGAAAGGTTGCAAAACCTCCCTGAGGTCACCTGCAGAGGTGGTGGCAGGCATGTGACTGGGCCTTCACCTAAATAATGCATTTTTTTGTTCAAAGTTAAAAAAAAAATACATTTTTAAAAAAGTGCTTGTTTATTTGAAAAATGCAGAAATGCATAAGAAAGATAAAAGAAAATATACGCCCATCCCACAATTGTTAACATTTCCTTTCCATTTTTTATGTTAATCATTTTCCATAGATAAGATTAAATTATACTTACGACTTTTTTCCTACCTATTCAGTGAACCTTGTAACTCAACTAATTTCCCCACTTGTTGTAAACTTTTTATAAACATAATTTTAAACATCTGCTTAATACTCTATTACGTGAATGTATCATAGTTTACTGACCCAGCCCCTTACTGTTTTATATTTAAGTTACTTCTCATTTTCAAATTATAAATAAGGTAATGTGAAAATTATTGTGCATAAAGATTTTTTTTCTTTAAGCTCCGTATTTCAGACTATTTCCTTTGGCTAGAGTCCCAGAAGCGGTATTTCTAGGCCAGAGGCTATGAGCACATTAAAGATTGGCTATCTATTACTAAATTGTTTTCCAAAAGTATTGTTCCAATTTATGTTCCCACTAGAAAGCAATGGAATTTTATTAAATCTTTGCTAATGTGGTAGGCATTCCTCATTTCCTACTTGTACACTCTGGGTGTTCTAAGTTCAAGTGTGGCTGTGATGTCGCTGAGATTATGATGTCAATACGCAGCTTCATTTAACATTCTTGAAAATCCAACAAAGCCCTGGATCCACCCTAGAAAGCAAAGAATAGTGCCACTTGGCCCAGCTGACTAGGACTGATCCCGCAAACTGACGCCTGCTGGACAGATGTATTCACATAGCCTTGGGAATACAAATAAAACGAAGTGGATCGGTTCTCAGGAGCGTGCTGGGATGTAGACCTCAACAGTCTGTGTGCCTGTGCACAGGCCTGTGTTGTATGTTTGTGCGTGAGTTTGAGTGTGTGTATGTGTGCACATGTGAAGCATCTCCGTCCCTGGAGGAAGTCCAGAGTGTGGGGTCGATGGACTCATAAACACACTTGTCACACTAGAAAGTGGGCTTGGGGCACCATCCTGTGAAAATCACCACGGTGGCTCATTTGGCTGCTCTGACGATTCACGTCCACCCATCTCAGCCCCGCTGCTCAGAGTCCCTCCCTGCCACAGGGGGAGGGGTATTGTCCTAGCAAGGGTGGGGGATTTCGGCCTGGCTTAGGGAGAAGGCCAGCAGAAATAATGAGCTCCTGCTCATCACTGGGAGGTCTGGCAGGCAGGGACCTTATGGGACAAAGGAGAGTGTCAATATCTGTCTTTGCAGATGCGTCATGCAGGGCCATCAGTGCTGCTATTTCTAAAGTCCCCTCTCCCCTAAACTCCATGAGGTACATGAGGACATCGGGGATGAATAAAAGTGGAAATCCCACTTGGGCTTGTTTTCCTTATCTTTAGGAAAGGGGGAAATGAGGCCTAGGAGGTTGATTTTCCCGTCAAAATCATCATCCCCCCATGTTGGTTCTCCACTTGACCTTCCCTGCAAGCACAGAGTTGGGTAAACTCAAGGGTGTTGGACTTGTCCCTTCTTACTTTGATTTATGAAGAGTCTTGTAGGACAGTAGTGCCTGGGAGACAGGTCACCCGAATTCTCGCCCTCATTCCAG
>CAUYRT010078693.1:0-19749 GCA_963574885.1 Lepilemur ruficaudatus
CGATAAATGTTATTTCTGTATGTCCTCTTAGGTATTGATCAGTGAAACCAATTTGCTGGTGAGTACATGTAGTGCTTGTTTATCCATTCTTGGGATACTTCACTTAGTAGAATGGGTTTCAGCTCTATCCAGGAAAATACGAGAGGTGCTATATCACCATTGTTTCTTATAGCTGAATGGTATTCCATGGCATACATATACTACATTTTATTAATCCACTCATGTATTGATGGGCACTGGGGTTGTTTCCACAACTTTGCAATTGTGAATTGTGCTAGTGCAGGCTGATTAATGCCTATCCATACTTCAGTACACAACCTGGCATGTTCCTCTTGTTAACCCTGTGAGAATGGCTTCACTTTCTATCAAATGTTAGGCATTTAGCAGGGCCCATGGAGTTGATTCGCTCTTGATTGACTGCTCCAAAGAAATAGCAGATGCTGGCTTTCATTTGAATGCTTATGTGGGTAACTGTCCTAGAATAGCTCATTTTATTATCAGGGCAGGGATATCATCTTGGTTGCTGCTACATCCCCAGAACCTAGAAGTATCTGGTAAACAGACTTCTTAATAGATTGTTGAAGGAAGGCATTTCTGTCTTGATATATTTAGACTGCTGCAACATAATACCTTAGACTGGGTAATTTATAAACAAAAGATATTAATTGCTCATAGTTCTGGAGGCTAGAAAGTCCGAGATCAAGGTGCCAGGACATTCAGGGTGTGGTGAGGACTTGTTCTCTATTTCATAGATGATGTCTTCTTGCTCTGTTTCTGCATGGTGGAAGAAGAGATGAGCAAGCTCCCTCAGGCCTCTTTCATAAGGGTACTAATCCCATTCACATGGGCTCTACCCTAATGACCTAACCACCACCTAAAAGCCCCATCTCTGATACTATCACCTTTGAGGTTAGTTTTCAACATATGAATTGTGGGGGATATAAGCATTCAGTCCATAGCATACTCTTTTAAGGCATCTTCACAGTGTTTAAATTGCTTTCTTTCTGTTTTCCATATTTAACATGGGTCTAATGTGTACAACTATGCTTCTGTGCATTTTGATTGTCTTATCTATATTATGTGCCTGTTTCAGTCAGTTTGGGCTGCTATAACAAATTCCATTGACTGATAATTTAAACAACAAACATTTCTCACAGTTCTGGAGACCGGAAAGTCCAATATCAAGGTGCCAGCAGATCTGGTATCTGGTGAGGGCCTGCTTACTGGTTTACAGATGGCTGGCTTCTCACTGTGTCCTCACATCGAGGAAAGAGAGCTAGTTAGTTCTCTGACCCCTTCTTTTAAGGGCACTAACCCCATTCATAAAGGCTCGACCCTCATGACCATCACATTGGCCTTTTCCGGGGGACACAAACATTGTTCATTGTAGTACCCGTGTTATCTAGAGTCGAGTTGATTCTCCCTCCTTAACATTTCTCATACTTCTTTCTCCACCTTCATCTATCTCCCCTGCCACTTCATTGATTTCCTTGTGTCTTACCTGGATTGTTATAGTTTTAAAATTGATAATCTTTCTTTAAGTGTTATACCCTCCAACCACCCTTCCCATTGCTACATCTCTAAGGTACTAATTTAGTTAATTGCTTTCCTGCTAAAATACTTAAATGGCTTCCCTTATAGCAGTGAGTTTCTAGCCATGGTGTCCCAACACAGTCACATGTCACAATCAGTTGTGTGGTGAGAGATGTGTCAGAGAGTATTTGTGCTCTATCTCATGAAAATAAGTCCAAAAGGAGATAGAAATGAGGAAGGGTGGTGCCATATAGTAATTATCTTTTAAATGATTCATGAAATCAAAAATGAAGACAGAGTGGCTGGAATGTCCATTTCCTTAACTGCCATATGTGGTTACAAAGAGCATACTTCTAAAGTAGACCTTGCCAGAAAGATAAACATAATACTTTTCCCCAGAATGTTTTCATTGTGTTAATACTCTTTTCACTTAGTCATTTTTATTTATGCTTTGTTTTTGTTGTAAATGTTAGTGGTTGGTTTAATAAATTAAAGGTATTACAGTTCACGTTATACTTTTCATAATACAGATGTTATATATTTTATTTGTCATTGTCATGAATTGACTGTAATGTAGCACAGACAACATGGTGTGGCATCAACATTGCAATCATCCTATAGGTCAGGAAATAGCAAGGCCTGAATGTTGTCAATTACAATCATACTATTTTATCCATTTAAAAATAAATTTTTATTCTGAATTAGTATTCCCCTTTAAATAAATAAACATTTACGTCAGAATATTGAGTTGAGGTTATTTACTAAGACTCCCCTTCTAATGTTTTTCTTTATTAAATTGTACATGTTTTGTGAAGGCTGCTTTATAATTAATGTTTAAAGGAGCATATTACATAGTAGTATTAGGTGTTAATATAGTTGAAGTATTCAAACAGAATACTTCATTCCACTATATTAACTCCTAATTCTGCTTGAATACTTTGTCCATAGTATAGATCTCTCAGCTAGCAGAGCAGCTAGAAATTAAGGGAATCCCCAGAGACAACCGCAGGTAAGCCCAAATACACCTAAATCCTTGCTAAGTGCCACATTTCACAGGCTCAGGAGAGACTTATAGGAAACCATGCTAAAAAAAAAAACAAAACCAGTTTTTGGAAGCCATAAGAACAAAACAGAGATAAACAGCTGCTACCATGGTTTAGAGTTTGCCATTTGAATCCAGGCAAAGTGACTGCCTACTAGAATACATATTAGTTCTCAGAAAACATGGCAGAATTTAGTGTTTCTAGAATATATTATCTACAGTATCCAGTTTCCTATTAAAATATTAAACATGCAGCTAAACAGGAAGGTATGATCTATACCCAAGAAAAGGCAGTCAACAGAAACTGAAACTGACTCTTAGCCTAGATTTGAATTTAGCAAAGACTTCAAAGCAGCTATTTAAATATGTTCAAAGAATTAAAGAAAAATATAATATCAATGAATAAACAGATGATCCGAGCAGAGTAATGGAAGCTATTAAAAAAATAAAAACAGGCATACTTGGAAATCCTAGAGTGAAAAATATAATTACTAAAATAAAAAAATTGCTAGATGGGCTCAAAAGCAATTTGAAAATGTCAAAAGAAAGGAACAGCAAACGTGAAGACCCAGAAGAAGTTGCTCTGTCCAAAGAACAGAAAAAAAAGTGAAGAAAAATGAACAGAACCTGAGACCTATGAAGTAGTCCAGTATACATGTGCTTGCAATCCCGAAAGGAGAGGTAAGGGAGACATAAAAATATTTGAAGAAATAGTGATTGAAAACTTCCAAGTTTAGTGAGTAAGTAACGTAGATCTAAGAAGCTTGCTGAGCCCCAAGAAGAGTGTACACACAGAAAAACCATTCCTAGATAACATATATTATAGTCAAACTGTTAAGATAAAAATTTTTGAAAGCAGCTAGAGGAAAATGATACTTGTTTACACTTGAAGGAAAACAACTGAAAGTATTTTTTGCTGATGATGGTAATCTGAGCTTTTCAGAAAAAAAGAACTTTGAAAAACTTGTATTCACCAATCCTTCTTGATCCTTAAAAGGCTTTTTAAAAATGACATTGGTAATATTAACAAATATGATTTTAAAAAAAATATAGTATAATGAAATGTGTCAACATTTGGAGACCCACATAAAGAGGATGTGCGTAATTCAGTGAACAGGTATTTTCCAAGTAACCAACGCATGATGTTACAAAATAGTTCACTGGTTAAAGACCCATTCAAAGCGCAAGGGAGACTAATGGATGTTAGTGTAACAAAGTACAAAGTGTTCATTAATGTGGTTTCAGACTCCACGTTGCAACTACTCTTTAAGAAACTACCACTCATCAGAGTTTGTTGTGGTATCAAAAGAAAATAACTGCAGTTATCTGAAAAGGTTATAATATTACTCCTCCCTTTCCCAGTTACCTATCTGTGAGAGGCCAGATTTTCTTTGTGTACTTCAACCGGAACAACATATTACAACAGATTGAATGCAGAGCAGATTTGAGAGTTATCTTCTTTTAAGCCAGATATTAAAGAGACTTGCAAAAATGTAAAATGATCTTTAGTTTTTAGAAATTATAGCATTTTTTAAATAAAATATGCATTTTATGTTAATATGTAGTGAATTTATTAGGTGAATCAATAAATATACTTTTTAAAATTATTACCTTTAATTTCTAATGCAGTAAATGTCAGATATTCTCCTCATTAACAAAATTTCATCGAAGTCCTCCATTCTTATTAATTGTAAAAGTGTCCTGAGACCAAGATTTTGAGAACTCTTGAGTCTGCTCTGCCTCCACCTTCAGACAGCACATTCCTTTAAGAGCATCAGATTGGAAAATTGGAAATGTCTTGTAACCCAGGAGATTAGTGTTCTTGAGAATATGATCACATTCAGTTTTTGTTGATATCTTTGATTATTTTCAAGTAGATGATAAAATACGTCACCCAGAGTGCTGCTTTCCACTTCTGAGGGCATCTTCCTCCCACCCTGATTTCTTTCCAGACCTTTTATTTTTACCAGGGAGCTTTATCAGGAAAGCAATAAGAGACTTTTGCAGTGATGACTAATCCTTATTTTCTTTACTGTTTCCCCCTTTTGTTATGTTTAGAGATTTTCTAAGGGAGAGCTATTCACAAAGTGTTAAAAGACTTCTATAGTGAATAGCACAGCACAGTGGATGAGTTGTTACTGAGCTCCTGGGAAAAACCATTAATCATTTGAAATCAAAGAATTATTGAAGTTTGTCTGACTTGGTGTAAAGAATAATTATAAAGATGATAACTGGGAGAAACTTATCCTGAATTTATCTTTATAATCTTATAGTTTTCTGTTAAATGCATGTGTCATTGCTTATTTGAGTTTATCTACTAGATGGGAAAACCAATCTATAAGAATTAAACTTGTTATAAGTGTTGTTCATAGCATAAATGTAAACTTAATATTGCATTACTTTGTTCTTTGACAAAAATAAATTAACCACCAAAAACGAAAGCAAAAAAATCCCACCTACCTACCTATATGCATGAAACTGAATAGATCTCAGCTTCTTCCATGTATTCCCCTCCTACACATTATTGCTTTTCCCATTTCATGGTGTTCTTCCCCTTTTCCTATGTTCTCAGTGACTTTATATTTGCATATGAATTTAGGAGACCCCTCACTATAAACTTGTACAGATCTGATTGTTTTTTAAGACTTAGATTATTATGGTCATAAAATTAGACAAATGTTACCATATTCTCACTTTTATGTTTTCACCTAATATTTTTGGTAGTTTCAAAACTTATGTGTGTGGACAGAAGCACTAAAACAACTTTACATTTTATTTCTTTTAATTTTTGTTTTCTTAGAGATGCATGGGGTCTTGCTATGTTGCCCAGGCTGGAGTGCAGTGGCTATTCATAGGTGTGATCATTGCACACTACAACCTCAAACTACTGGGCTGAAGTGATCCTCCTACCTCAGCCTCCCAAGTAGCTGGGACTACAGGAGTGTGCCACCGCACCCAACTTTATTTCTCTGATAATTGAATTACGTGGAAATAATAAACCAAATGATGTTCACCTATATTGAGTTTAATGGACATAATAGTGATTTACTTTCTGAATCGTATTTATTTTTTTAAATAATATGGATTTTCTTTCTCTTTGTAAATGGTTGTGGTTCTAAAAGTCACATAAAGGCCTTCCCCAGAATAGAAGGCTTCTAAATTGAGGATGCTAATTAGAGGGGTGTTTATTTGGGTCTAGAAATAAGACCTGATATTTGACTGACTTCTTAAACCAGAATTTCCCTTGTGTTTTCTTAGGCCAAAGATGAAGAGGAAGCTTTTCTGGATTGGAGTGATGATGATGATGCTGATGGGTTTGATCCAAGCACACTTCCAGATCCAGATAAGTACAGAAGCTCTGAAGAATCAGATAGTGAAGATATGGAAAATAAAATTAGGTACGTTTTTACCATTGTTATCAAGCACATACTTAATACCCATATGAGTCAAGATATGTTACTAAAAATACTACTCCAAGAGATATATTTTTTTTAACCTTTACTTATATCCTGGAAAATCCTGCTGTGTTTTCTTACTCATTTTGCCTGTAGGTTGTTATCCAAATATCTCATGCTTTTCTGATCATGTCAGGGACTTTTTTATTATTATAATCCCTGTTAACAGATGTAAGTGTGATATGAGTTTTCTTTTCTGTTTTTTTTTTTCCCCTCATCTCTGAGTCCTTTGTGCTTAAGTATTTGATGTACTAGGGTATGTTCAGTGCAAATAGTGGCAAGATTTTATTTCAATTCACTGTTAAAAGGACTCTACTGAGAGTGCTGTTAAAAATTGTCCCTAAATTTTAAAAAAGTTATACTTTTCACATTCCTTTCTTTAGAATTAAGTAACAAAATAACGGAAAACTTCTGTATAAACAACCCTTAACAAATTCTTTCAATTTAAAATCTGTTCATTTGCTGTCTGTTATCTATTTGCTTCCATGCCCCAAACAAATGAAATGTGATGCATTGAATAATAGTATGACTTGCTCAGCATTTGTTTTCAGAGTACTGTGTATTAGATTAAGTTAAGATTCTATTGATTTGAAAGTTGAGGACATTAAACTTCATGGATATTCCAAACCAATGAGCCTATTTAGGCAGAAGGGGAGGTACTAGTGACAGATAAAGTTAATGCAGTTGAAGGGAAGAAGAAGCTTGATGGAACCCTTGAAGTGAAGCCCAGGGAGTTTAGAGTTGGAGAAATGGGCCAGAGAGGGCTATAATTTGTTTTTAAACAAGAACAGACAATGAAAAGGTCTGAAAGATTATCCTCCTAGGAGAAAATCTTATAGGGAGACATAGTTGCTCTCCATTTGAATTTTGTGCTCATTTAAACATAGTATTATTTTGTAATAGGTAAAATTCACTTATACAAAATACAATCTTCCCAGGTGATGCTAGAAACTTGCATTTGCTATTGAACAACTAGGTGGTGAACATACTGGTTTTATCATAGGTCTAGACTCTAGGTAGTGGCCATATTTGCTTTACTACCACAAGAGGCACCACTGGTAAAAACAGTTTGGGATTTAGAAAAACGTATAAATCTTTCTTCCATAAAGGTTAAGTAATTTAGGTTCAGGGCATATTCTTAATGATTAGAAATTGACCTCCAGGAGTAAACACAAATATTCTGCTTCAAAAAGTTCTTCAGTGTACAAGTCTGAGACCTAGATGAACTATCATTATGGGCAAGTTTGCTGCCCCTTATGTTCCTATATGAATTTCTCTCTTGCAGAGTGGTTTATGGGATCTGTATTTTGGTAGATGTGATTTTTAACTTAACACATACAACTTTAATAGCATTAACTTCCAAATATTTCTGTGTAATTTGAGTCTCACAGGGAACATTAATTGGTTCTTAGAGTTCTGCAGCCATATTTTGCGTATCTGTCTAAAGTATCTTTTAAAGATAGTCAACCTTTGAAACCATTGACAGAATGTCAGCAATCCTTCTGCATCTGATTCATATGGATTTTTTATCGTAGTTTCTGGGTCACCTTTCATCTGTGTACAGCAGACATTTCCTTTCATACCCTCAGAGTGACATTTCCTGCTATTACCTAGTTAATATAACTTGTTCTCTAATATCTTAGTGTGTTTCATCCTCTTAATTAGCCTGTGAATTCTTTGTAGCTAGAAATTGTCTTTATGTTTTTGGTTGTATATTTTTTTGTTTGTTTGTTTTTGTACCAACACAGCTCCAGCCTCTATTCTACCCCCAGTATTAATGTCCTGGGCACAGAGAAGACTCGGAAATATTTGAATTGATTAATTGATTGATGAAGGAGATTTATAGGGTTAAAAAAAAGCAAAGTATAGTTATAAGAGGCTATAAAATTGGTCCTAATAACTTGACTGATATGAGATGACAGACTATAGATGTTTGGAGAGTTGAAAGAACCAAGTTCAGATAGTGTAAAGGAGATGAACAAGAAAATAGGCGTACCTTCAGAGATGCCAAAGCATCTTAAAGACAAGCATTCAGATGGAAAATAATGTAAGCATTATGTGAAAATTAAAACAGTTTAATTTCAGGCATGGCTAATAACTCTGCATTAGCTAAGATTGAAATTGGTCAACTTGTTTTAAACTGAAGAAGAATTGTCTCTTATTGAAGAGGATATTAACAAGGGCTTTATTACTAACATGAAGGATTTTATTCCTTTAGCCTGCGGTCCCAATCCCTGGTCTGTGGCCTGTTAGGAGTGGGGGCTGCACAGCAGGAGGTGAGTGGGGAGCCAGCAGTGAAGTTTCATCTGTATTTACAGCCGTTCCCCATCACTGGCATCACTGCTTGAGTTCCACCCCACCCCTCTGTCCATGGAAAAATTGTCTTCCGTGAAACCAGTCCCTGATGCCAAAAAGGTTGGGGACTACTGCCTTAAGCATATTTAAGGACTTCCTGGCAGTTTTGCTTTTTATCTATGAACAAAGAGATTATCTAATCCAAGCCCCTCCTCTTACAGATGAAGAAACCAAGGCTTTAAGGGATAAGATAATTCATGTCTGTGATCACATTAAAAATTAGGAATAGATCAGTGTGATCTTTGTAAATCAAACTGATTCCCTAGTTCTAATATTCCAATTAAGAGTTACACAGAATTACTCCTACGTTGAGAGGTAGTTCAGGAAGACTGAAGACAAATTTAATGTCATTTGACCTAAGACCCCAATCCATGGACTGACTGTAGGATAGATTTGACTAGAGCATAGTTTCCCACCCTCAGGAATATTGATATATTCTGGCCCAGGTAATTCTTTGTTGGACAGGGAGGCTGTAGGCTGTTTAGCATCATCCCTGGCCTCTACCAATGGCAATCCTATCCCATCCCGTTGGGACAAATAAAAATGTTTTCAGACATTGCCTGGTATTCCTGGGAAAGCAAATTGCCCACAGTTGAGAACCACTGAATTAGACCCTGGATGGCAGATACATGTTAACAGTGCTTAATTTCCCGTCCCTCATTCAGGGTCGGCTTTTTCTATATTTCTTTCCATTTAGCTTAAGTAATCTGTCTCAACATAGCCTCTGTCAATTGGAATTGGTACACAAGATAAAACCTATTTGCCATTCCTGGGCTAGAAGGCAGGATTTAGGGTAAATTACAAGTAGTAGCCTACAGGAATAATTTCTATTTATACTTGCGTTTCAATTTTTCTCTCTTTTTCCTTGTTTAAAATTACCTCAGTGGTAATGAATCAAGATGTATGTAAATGAAAACCAAAATTGTTTGAGATAAAGAAAATGTATTCAGAAGATTGTAATTAGGATCTAATCACATTAGAATTTTTAGAGTAACAATTGCTGCTGCTACTGTTCACAATTACAGCACCAGTATAATTTTTCTGTGTTCTTCCAGTTTGGCTACATCGTCTTTTTTTCTTGCCCCTCATAAGCTATATGACTACATGCTAAAAGTTTGTGATGTCAGCTTTGGGGGATCCTCCTGGCATGTTCACAGTTTTACTTACTGCATTTTTTTCCAGCCTGTGCTCAGTAATTGTGGCAACAGCTGGTACTCTAGCCTTTTGGTCATCCTCACTTTCCCAGCAGGTTATTCTTTAGGTATAAACTTAGCATTTTCAGAGATGAGTTCACTCTTATGGGACTAGATATACCAATTAGAAGGTAGCTATTGGTCCCAAACCAACTAGCACAAGCTGGTTTCTTTGAAAGTTTTCTCTGGGTATTTCTTTTCCATTCACTATTTTGATGCCCATAAATATTCAACACGCGTGATGCTTTTGTCTCTCCACATAGAAAGACATTGTCAGTAGGAAATAAGCAATGCAGAGCCAGATTTAGTGGAGAATGACTGAATCTGGGGTCAATATAGTTCCTCCTCAGGGAGGTCTAACAGGGTTTTAAAGAGTTTGTACTTCTGTCTTCTCAGCTCAGGGCACAGCTGCAGTAGAATTTAAACTACCCTCAGCCCTCTGTACAATGATCTCTAGCACTGAGATTCCAAGGGGGTTCTGATATGCAAGACTCAACTCTCTTTAGTTAGCATGATAAAAAAAGATCTCTTATAATATGATCCCAGGGGCAATGAAAATTATGTGACTTTGAGTTCCTTTTAAGGAGCTTTAAGAATGCTACCATGAATAGCTTAATTTTTCATACAAGAAGGAGTTGGGGCCAGCTGTCTGAACTTCATCTGAGGATCTTGGCTATTTTTTGACCACAGGATAGAAGGGAGAGCTTGCTTTGATGTTCTCTGGTTTCTTTCCTCATCTTCATCCATCTTACAGATTAGTCCATGCTATGTTTTACTCTGTGGTTTTCACCTCTCATTCCTGCTCTGAAACTTGTGGAATTAGCTTAGGTAGAATTAATAGAAGAGGTTAGGATTTGTTGTCGTTATTGTTATTAAAATAGAGGCAAAACAATTTGGTAGGAAACCTAGCTCTTTGTGTCAGTGGACTTTGTGACATCATAGAATTCATTGGTCTGCTGGAAACTACCCAAAATCTTGTGTTCTTGTCTCCAGTAAGTTTCAAGACTTTTGTACCTTTTAGGAAAAAGATGTCAAATGTCATAATTGCCTTTGGGCTCATTAATAGCTTTTCATTTCAAACAATCCATATAATGTAGTTATACTGCTTTCACAATGAAAATATTTTTGAAAGCTTCTGTATGTGGTGCCAAGAAATCGAGTGAGAACCTTCTGTATTATTTAAATCATATTCTACTTATCTACTAGTTAAAAATGCCCACTTGATCTGTTAGCCTCTGGCTTGTCATATTTCTTCCATCCATTCTTTCAACTAAGTATGTTTTAGTACCTATCATGTGCCAGGCATAGTGAGTGCAGGTACAGAGGATAAAATATTAAACAACAACAACAAAAAATATCTTTCTTGCTTTCAAAGAGCTTTTAGTTCAGTGGGGTTTACAGATAGCTAAGAAAGCAATTATAAAACAGTATGGTGGATTGGTGTGTGGTTTGGGCAGTGGGGAGTAGAGTGGATGGAGGATGGACACGGAGAGCACATAAGTGATGGGCCTAACCTGAGCCTGGGGGAAGAGCTTCCTGAAGGGAGTGATGTCTAAGCTAAACCTGAATTAAGTTTGTCTTACTGAGGTGGGGAGGGTAAATTGCCCTTCTAAAGAGTGTGGCCTTTGAAGTGAGACAAAAGTGTCTTTAGCTGTATTCTAATTAAGCTCAATAAAATTGTTCCTTTTACCTGTGCTTTAAAAGCTGAGAGATTTGGCTCTGAGCATGTAATGTAAGATTAATTTTTGTATATCTAGTAGCATTTATCATGTTTGGTTTATGGCCATCTTCATGCGAATTGTTAATGATGTGAAAATTTGCAAAGTATTGAATATGATAAAAAAGAAACAGCTGGATGTTCCAGATATTCATTATCCAGTCAAACTAAGTTTTTAATATTTATAATCTTAACCTTTTCAAACAAAAAATGGAAAGAGAAAAAGGTAGTGGTTAGATTCTTACTAGTTTATGTTAATCTTTGCTTTGCAGACTACAGTCTCTAAGTAAAGAATTGTATATGGTAGTGTGCTTTGTAGATTATGTTAGGTGGCATAAGACCAATTACATCTATAATTTGTACTGAAGCTGTTGTCACAATTTAAACATAACTTCTGGTATGGATTGATTCCTTTTCTTATACAGAGTAAACTTATCCACATCTAATATAATTAGCTGTTCTTTTTACGTATTCTTACACAGCTCTGAATCAAAAAAAGACTGAGTAAGGTTTTTGGTCTGTACGTTTGTTCTTTTGTTTGTGTTTTTTTTTTCATTTTATTTGTAAAAAAACCAGTTCCATACTCATTTTCTGGCTCTTGAGTGAACTTTTCTGCCTTTAAAAATGATCTCTTGTATGACCTGGATGAACTACTTTAACCCCTCTGGTTTTTTCTAGTATTGAGTTTTGTGACATCTCTTCACTATGTTTTGCTCAGCAGCTGTTCTTCCAGGACTTTATGGTCAGCTTTATAATATGTGGAAGACTTTTCACTTGGAAAATAAAATTCCAAGAAACCATTTTCATTTGTTTCTTGTTTTTGGTTGGGGCTGAGTGTGGCACAATTATATATTTTATATAAATTTTAATGATGTTACATATAAGGGGTGATTCTTTTTTAAAGAGCTTTTTCTTCCCAGTCCAGGTAATTGTTTTAAAAAATACTATTGACCACAGTCTCCACTTACTTGAACCTCTACTTGGTCAATTGAGTTGTAGGTGGCAAATGTAGAAAGCTCAAGGTAATGGTATATTGACTGTATTATGTGTGCCTGCCACTCTTTGCTTTTACTCTTTTTAACTTAAGGAGACTTATGCCCCATTCTAATATGCCTAGCAGCTTTTAAGAGAAAATCTCAATCATCTCTTCTTTGTAAAACATTTGAAAATAGGAAGAATATCTGGAGAAGCTTTCAGGGCAGATTGTTGGGGTAGGGATAAGGAAAGGCAAAATTGTTTCTCTTGGGACTCTTAGGGAAAGGTTATTACACATTGAGGAAGCAGGGTGTTATTTTCTGGGATGAGGGTTGGGTTGAGATGGGGAAGCCATAGTATGAGAAATGTTGGGTTTAAGAAGCTATTCTTCTGACCTTCCTTGAAGTTTCAGTTTTTACCCTGTGTTTTCTACTCTGTTATTTAGTCAATCATTGTATAACTGCTGCTCGATGACAGTTGTGAGTTTGTCATTTTTCAGAAGTGCCAAGATCTCTAAGATGATGAATGAATGACTCAGGATTTCATGAGGCAAAGATGAGATAGCTCTTGCTACTAGGGTTCTCTTGACGGCTGCCCAGCTCTGGTACAATGCAACTTTGTTTTCACTATTCCTTTGAGAATGGCTTTTTCTTAGGACTGTCCTTTTTTTATTTCACATTGCTTCATGTGGAGTGCATTCATGCCTAATAGCTGTGTACATTCTATTAATTAGTTACACCATATTTTCCTTATCCACCTCCCCTTTTAGAATTCATGCTAAGATTTTGGTTGTTGTTGTTTGGTTTTATTTTGTTTTTGCCATTATAAATGATTCTTTAATGGGCAGTGTTGTTGAAGACTAGGCTTTCTTTCTGTTAAAGTCATTTGAAGAACTAACGAAGACTGAGACTGAACTGCAAAACTTCGTTTTGCCAGATAGCTGGAACATTGGGGACGTGCTTGGGTAGGTGATGATCTTGAATATTGAAAACTAATCAGGGAAAGTAGGTTGAGAGAAAAATGCATAGTATAAACCCATCTTGTATGGTGTTTAAATTTATTTTTAAATTCGGGAGAAGAGAGATAATTATATCTTGTAAATTGCTGCAGAGCAGGGATTCTTAACCTGGACTCTATGGATAAACTTTAGGGGAATCCTGAACGTTTTGAAATTGTACGCAAAGTGATAGTGTGGGTGCGCAGGCAGCTGAGATGCTTCCATGCGTTCACCTGGGGAGGGGCTCGTAACTTTTTCTGAATTCTCAAGTGGGTTTATGGCCAAAAAAAATAAAAAAAGAGATTGGGGCCAAAACTTATCACCAATGTCAAATAATGTTGTGCGTGTATATAGAAGGAAACAAGTACGTGGAGTAGTGGTGTGTCGTGCACTCTCTGCCGTCTGTTTCCTCCTCACCACCCAGCCTTTTCTGATTATTAGAATTCTGATCTAAGAGGACGTTTTTTGCCTCTCCTCTTGCAGTTATGTTTGTAATGAACTCTGAACCAATCAATCTTTTCTTACACAAAATTGTTTTTATAAATCTGTTTTTAGTACTAAGCAGCTAGAACAGAGACATTAAGGATGTGATACATTTTCACTACCAATTCTATATGCGGTAGCCTTTGCTGTCAGAAGGAAGCCGAGCAGATTTTATGGAATGTACTGCAGTAATTAATCTTCATTAGGACTGTTGCCATGGCCTTATAAATTAAAATTTACGATAAGGGGAAAAGTCTCTGGCACAACATATTTGAATACCAAAGTGCCAGTACTTAAGGATAGTATAAAGATTTCTGAGAATCTTTTAGAGGAGCACAAGCTCATTTATTAGCTTTAAATTATTTATGAAAAAGTCCAAGCTGCATTTATTGATATGAATGCCAGAAGGAGAGTTTTACAGAAATAGGGACCCAAATTGGGCTCTCTGGTGCTGAACTCTTGGCTCTCAAAATAGCTTTCCATGGCCAATTTAGCAGCATGTTGTAAAAGGACACCCAAGGGTTCGGTGTAAGGGAGTATTCACTGTTCTCCACCTCTAGACACCCACCCTCAGCTTCCTTACAACTAGATCAGTCTGCAGTTTCACCTGATTTCTTTCCTTTGCATTCCGAAAAAAGAGAAGAAAAGGCAAGGGTTGAAAAGCTGCGTAGGCTGCATAATAAAGAGAATGTGTTTTCTTCAAGCAGCCCCTTGTCCTGGCTTTTGTTACATTTCTGAATAGGCTTATATAGTGATGTTGATCCCTGATCAAACTCACACACCCCTAATTGTATCTGAATAAGTGCAGCTGCTACAGAAGTGTTAGGAGCTCTAACATGAGGCATCATGGTACCTTTTGGCTGCAGAGTCTCTTCCAGAGTCAGGCTTGTAGAATGCCCCATGATTTCAGTTGCCATTTTATAACTTAATTACTGGAACTGCCTACCGCAGCATCCTTAGAAGTTTAGTACTTACTCTACTACATTGTGTTTCTATAAGGTACCACTTCCAACAAGAGAGAAGTTGACTGGTTTTCCCAGAGGATCTTTTTCTTCTATGATGCCTTGGCCACAATCATATCAGTCAACACTTAGAAAATTCTTGAGGCTTGGTGTAGTGGTTCCGATTGCAGTGTTCTTGCAACCCAGGGGGTGTGGTTTCTGAGTTATAGAGGACATTTTGATCTTTTTCTGTTGGATTTAATTCATACATCATTTATTTAAAGTGTGCCGTTTACTGGTGAGTGGTCTGCCTATTCATGGCAGGTACCAGTGGTTACTTTTCCTCTTCTTGGGTGATCATTTGCCCAACCCCTTCCCACACTTGTAAGTCTGTTTGGCTAAAGCTTCCTAAGAGCCAGAGAGGAAATTTAAAACCAAGTGAAGTAAAACCTAGGAGTTCCCTCTACATGGAAAAATGTATCAGTAAGTCAGTCTCTCTCCTTTTTGCCTTTCTCTATCAATACATAGGAGTTTAAACTGTATCTGATCCTAGCAGGATGTTCTCAGAAGCATCTGTATGACAAAAATAGTTGCTCTAGCAGGTGCAAGATATGAATTACATAAGGTTCCATGAACCAAGAGACTGAATGTCTTGCCCACATGCACCACTGCTTATGGTTTTGGAATATTGAGCTACGTACTAGATTATGGTTAACTTTACAATATGAGGAGATGCAGGAGTTTTGTGAAATTAAGTCTGTGTTAGAACAAAGATAGGCTACTTGGCCTTGGAAAATTGGATTTCAGGGTCAGACCTGAGTTTGAATCTTTCTTTTATAAGTTATGGACCTTGGACAAGTTACTTAATCTCTCTGACCCTCAGTTTTCTTCATCAGTCAAATGAAGTTAATTCTTAACCTTGCGAGATTATTGTGAAGATCTAATGGAAGTAATAAAGAAAGCAAATTGTGGCACAGAATAGGGTCATTAATAGATGGTAATAATCTTAATTACTAAAAGCAAAACTGGTAGGAATTTTTAAATGAATATATACATTAAGAATAAAATTTGTTGTCCTCTGGGATATCTACTTTTCATTATCTTCTTCATCAAAATCATTCATTAAGCCCTAGATAGTGCCAGGCCCTATAATCAAAACAGTCTGCAAACATATCCTGCAGCCTGAGTTGAAAGGAATGAGATAGTAAAAATAGTGCCATATAACACATCCTATTTAACATTCAGATAGAGAGTCTGTATTACCAAATCAGAGTGCGAGAAGTGCCCTTACCTGTCTATTCTCCATTATACAGGCGTTCAGTGAACTTCAAGTTTAGTCTCTGCCTGCCTGAGAGCAATAAAGAAGAGAGACTGATCCCAGCTCTCACAGAGCTTACCCTCCAGTGGGAGAGACAGACCATAAGGCAGTAAAAAGTAGAGAAGGGGGCGAAAGGACCTTGAACTCGAAAGCAATAACTGATGCGAGAGGAATTGGGAGAGTTCATTTTAGCCGAGGTGGTTAGGAAACCCTCTCTGAGGTGAGATCTGAAGAATTATTGGAAGCCTTCTGTGAAAAGGAGTGATTCATCCTACCGGTTTAATTACGGTTTTCATTGACACTTATTAAAATTCAAATATTTACCCTAATAGCAGAATCATAACTCTACAGTTGTGTATATTCCTGTCAGAGGAGATTCTTCAGCTTCTTTTTATCCCATCATTTTTCCACCCGTATGTCTACTCTGACTATGATATTGGCTTCATGAAAAGTGATGAGTGTAGGAAACAGTTACAATTCTAGTGCATAAAGGGGCAACTCAGTAGAAAGGCATAAGACAGAATTAAAGTTCATGAGAATGGAAGAGTGAAATTGAGATGGTCTGGGTTCTCCAAATGAAGACTACTGGAAAGGTAACTCAGGTTACGTATTAAAGGAGCATGTAGTTCTTTGGAGATAAAAAGAGAAAACTCTGGTGTATTTTTATTGCTTAACTAAGTTGTGTGTTGGATGGTATGTTAACTCCTTTCAACTATACAGGGTTTTTTTGATAGATTTTTTTTCTAACAGTTTTAATTTTTATAGTAAAAATTGTTCAAAAAGTACAGTGTTCTCATATTACCCCTCACGCCCTGGCAGTTTCCCCTATTACTAACATCTTGCCTTAGTGTGGTATATTTGTTACAATTGATGAACCAGTATTGTTGCATGATTAACTGAAGTCCATAGTTCACATTAGGGCTCACTTTTTGTTTTGTATATCTTATGGATTTTCACAAAAATGGATAATGACACGTGTCCATCACTACAGTGTCATACAGAATAGTATCGCTTCTCAGCCTTTTGGCTAAGATCAAGTGCAGAATAGTCTCAGTACCCTGAAAATTCCGTGTGCTACCTATTCATACCTCCCCTCCCTCCGAACCCCTAGAAACTACTGGTCTTTTTAGTGTTTTGCCTTTTCTAAAGTGACATATGGTTGGAATCATATAGTATGTAGCCTTTTCAGATTGACTTCTTTCACTTAGCAATATGTTTTCAAGGTTCCTCCATATCTTTCTGTGTCTTAATAGCTCATTTCTTTTTGTCACTCAATAATATTCCATTATATGGATATGTCACAGTTTGTTCATCTATTGAAAGACATTTTGGTTGCTTTCAAGTTTTAGCAATTATGAATAAAGCTGCTATAAATATTCATGTGCAGGTTTTTGTGTGGTAATAAATTTTCAGCTCCTTTGGGTAAATACCAAGGGACATGACTGCTGGATAGCATGGTAAGAATGTATTTGGTTTTATAACAAACTGCCTAACTATCTTCAGAAGTGGCTATATCATTTTGCATTCCCGCCAGCAATGAATGAGAGAGCTCTTTTTGCTCCATAGCCCTACCAGCATCTTAGGTTTTAGATTTTAGCCATTCAATAAGAATTTTTATAGTTTGAGGAAAGCAATTTTTAACTGTTAAAATGTAATAAACCATGACAATAATATGGCTTGTTTTTTCAGATTTTGGTTATGTACTGAACTAAATCTTATTCTACCAAACATGAAATTCTAGCTTAGCATAGCCCTTCCTCATGAACAGGGCTGCCTGTTGAGGAACTGTCTTCCCGTTTACTCAAAGCTAAGGTTCTTACTTGAGATAAGGCTGATAATATACTTAATAAAGGCATCAAAGACTATTGTTGCTTGCCGAGGACCTTCATCTAATGGGGACCCAGGATGTCTTTTCCCTCCTAGAACATCTGTTGTGGACTTTGACCCTGCTAAGGTGTCCTGACCTTCCCAGTATCCTTCCTGACTGCCCCAGCTCCCCAGGAGTTCTCTCCATTTGTGGTCCCACATCCCTGGGACCTGGGTTCAGAACCCCAACCTGGGGTAAGATGTTTAGGTTTTGTAAGATGTTTAAATTTCTTTATTACTCTGGTTCAATAGCTTAATATGTTAAATGGATTTTAGATACTATCCTTAGCCTCATCTATTCTTTGTTTCAATGAAAAGGTATTTATTTTCTACCTTAATTTGAAAGCTTTTGGTACATAGGACATCTTAAGTTAAAAGGCTTTTTCTTTGCATGAGAAAGGCCAATGCAATCCCACTAACATTAAAAAAAAGAACCCTAGCAGGGGGAGTTGCAGAAGCTATAATTAAAATTTATAATTCATATACTCTAAATATGTCATTTATTTAGTCTTTCCATGAGGTGTAGATATTAATCACATTTTAAAAATTAGAAAATTGACACTCCATAAAGTGAAGCAGTTTCCCCAAATTTTAGGCAGGTCTTAAGGTTCAAATGAGGTCTGACTGACTCCATGCCATTTTTCCCTCTTCTATACCAGAATTTGTGTAAAGACATATTTAATTATCATATTTAAATTACCGTTAGGTTACTGATTTTTAAAAGCAACTCTTTCAACATTAGACATGGAGGAGGTAAAGGAGACATTTTTTACATTGAGATGTGTACATTCTAGAGAAGTTACATGTGAAGTTAAAAAAAAAAAACTATTATGGTTATAGCATCTTCCAAACATACTGAATTAAACTTGATAGAGGGGGGGTTCCAAAAGGATCCAGGCATGATGGACTAGATGCTATAAAATACCTTTAGCAATGTATCTTAGGAAACTAACGATCCTTCTTAATCACCCAGTTATGGTTTCCCCTAATTTTAGTTGGATTCAGATCCCATGTCTCAGTTTTATCTGCAACCTTATTATGTGTCATGTGCCTTGTTGAGATCTAGAAACATTTATTTTCCTGCTCTGTTTTACTGGTCTAATAACTCTCTCAAAGCAGTGAGGTTAGTCTGATGGGACTTATTTTTAGTAAGCCAATGAAAGCCACTAGAGCTTGGGCAGGGGTCTTTTTTTTTTTTTTTTAACAGAAAAAAAGGCAGACCCCTTTTTTATAGGAGAAAAAAGAGGGGCCTGCCCTTTTTTCTGCCAAGGGCCAGATAGTAACTCTGCCATTGTGTAGTGGTAAAGCAGCCACAGACAACACAAAAACAAGTGGATGTGGCTGTGTTCCAGTAAAACTTCATGAGCACTGTGTGAAATTTGGCCCACAGGTGTAGCTTGCTGACCAGCTCTTAAGAATGACTAATTCTTTTTTTTTTTAAGCTAGTAATCCATTTGTAGAGTCTTTTTGAAAGCTTTATGTGATTTGTAAAATTTACCTTCTTCCCTGTTTTGAAAATGGGAACCAGGCCAGGCATGGTGGCTCCTGTGTATAATCCCAACTATTCACTATTGGGGAGGCTGAGGTGGGAGGATCGCTTGAGCCCAGGAGTTCAAGGCCAGCCTAGGCAACATACTCAATCTCTAAAAAAAATAAAGAAAATGGGAATCACTTTTTTCCTGTCTCCAGTCTTGGAGGACTTGAGAATTTGCTTTTTGGCTTTGTTTTCCATCAACAATATGTACCTCTTGTCACAAACATGAATGCAATTTCAGTTTCAGTATTCTTTAGTATTCTTTGGCAAGTATGGTATTCACTTATTTTACTCTTTGTTCAGATATTGTATCTGCGGGTGGCTAAGCACCCTGAGTCTA
>CAUYRT010078694.1:0-11698 GCA_963574885.1 Lepilemur ruficaudatus
ACAGAGTAGATTTTTGAATGTAACAAGATAAGTCAACTTGAGTGGTAATATATTTTGGGAAATCAGCTCACTACAAATTGTGACTGTAAACATTGTACTGTAAATGCTTTGTAGTTTTCCCCCAATAAAATAAAATAAAATAAAATAAAAATACCATTAGAGAACACTGTACAGAATACATGACCTATATTTATCAATACTGTTAAGGCTATCAGAAACAAGGAAATTCCTAGAAATGGTCATAGCCAAGAGGATTCTAAGTAGGCATAACCAGTAAATGCAATCTGCTATCCTGGATAGGATCCTGAAATACAAAAAAGTATCTTAGAGAAAAACTACAGAAATCTGAATAAAGTATTGACTTTAGTATCTATATAGATTCATTAATTGTAACAAATGTTTGGTACAAATATAAGATGTTACAAGAGAAACTGGGTGTGGAGTATATGGGAATCCTGTATTTATAATCCCTATAGTTTTTCTGAAAATCTGTTCCAAAAAAATCATTTTTATAAAAAGGTAAAAGCAGGGTAAGGGTCACTTGGAACAAGGAAGGGGATGAGAGGGGTGGGTTACAATATGAAATGGTGTAACCAGGGTAGGCATGATTTGATCAAAGGTTTAATGGAATTAAAGAATTCTAAGATAGTCCCTCACCATTCTCACCCTTCTCACTCTTAAGCGGGATCAAGAGCATGAGGCCAGGACTGATGGCACTCCTATGATTAGGTTGTTACATGGAAAAAGTAAAGGGACTCTGAAGATGTAATTAAGGTCCCCAATCAGCTTGACTTTGAGGTGGTAATTAAAAGGAAAATCATCCGTAGTGAGCCTGATCTACTCAGGTGAGTGAGCACTTTAAAAAAATCATCTGGAAGTCAGAGACTTGAAGCAGCAAAGACTGTCTCTGTCAATTACTGGTTTTGAAAAAGCAAACTGCCAGGATTTCTGCAGCTGAAAGGAAATAAAATCTGCGAGCAATCTGAGGGAGTTTGGACGTGGACCCTTCCCTATTTGAGCCTCCAGATAAGAGCATAGCCTCGCCAACACTAGGTACGACTGCAGCCTTGTGAGACCTCAGCAGAGAGCAATTGAAGCTGTGTCCAGATTCCTGACCCATGGAAACTGAGAAATAAGAAGTGGGTGTTGTTTCAAGACACTGTGTTTGTGGTAATTTGCCATGCAGGAGTAGATTATTAATACAGAAGTTGAGAGAGATAGCCACGCCTCCCTTTTCTCCTAGGGAGAAAAGAAGAAAAATAGTAGGAGAACAGAACAGTGACATGACCTGACCTAGGTTGTAACCGGGTCATGTTGGCCACTGCTGAGAATAGACTGAAGGGGCCAGGGTAATAATGGAGCCTGCAGAGCAGTCAGGAGGCTGCTGCAGTAGCCCAGCTGAGAGATGATGTGGGTCTGGGCCAGGGTGGTGGTGGTGGAGGTAATGGAAAGGGGTCAGATTCTGGACTTATTTTGAAGGCAGTGCCAAAAGAATTTCTTGACAGAGTGGAAGTGAGGTGTGAGAAAGGGAGGAGTCAAGGATGACTCCACGGTTTTTAAACTAAGTAACAAAAGAATGAGGCTGATGGAGAATCGAGTAAACCCTGGGCTAGAGTCCTCAGTCACCCCATTTTCCTAACATGAGTTATGACCTAATTCCAGAAGATAAGTTTTAAAGTGAAAGTGCCTGAGGCAAAAATAATCAAAGTAATAGAAAGAATACTTGATGAGTTATTGAGTGCTTTTGACATGCCATCCATGCATTCTAAGTGCTTTATATATCTCATTTAATTCTCTCAACAGCCCTATACAGAAATACGATTAACTCCTATATTTTAAAAATGAAGATATTGAGGATAAAAGAGGTTAAACTTGTCTCAAGTTCCACCGCCTATAAATTGTGAAGCACAATGGTTATGAGTACAAGCTCTAGAATCATATCAGCTGAGTTTAAATCTTAGTTCTAGTATTTACTATCCATGTGATCTTGGACAAGCTATTTAACTTCTCTGAGCCTTAATTTCCTAATAATAGTAAGTGAACTATGTGCTTTTGCATGTGTTGGTTTATTTAACCTTCAAAATGATCCAATAAGGCAGGTTTTAGCACCAGATGCAGATACTGATGATTAGATCAGTGAAGAAGCCTGCCCAAGAATTACTCATCCCTGGGTGTTTGTGCAATGGCCCCCCCCCCCGGGAGAACACAGGAAGGGGTTGGTGAAAACGCACTTCACATACTCTGTTGATGGTGAGATGTTTGCATTTCTATGAAAGACAGATATTTTGACAGCAATGCTGATTTAAAAGCTGTATTGAATAAAAATAGCATAGAAATTTTATTAAAACAACTGTTCTTGAGGTTTGTAAAACTGGTTGCTATTTATATTTCTGGAATAATAATAAGAGCTACCAACTGTTGAGTGCTTCCTATATGCAGGACATTGTGATAGTGTTTTATTTTATATGTACTAAGAGATGTAATCCTTGCAGCCTTATCAAGTAAATGTTCATATTTTCCTGTTTTATAGATAAAGAAAGTGAGACATAGGAAGTTGCCTAGGATCATTATATAAATAGTATATGACCTAGCTGGGCTGCCTTCACAGCTGCTGCTCTTAACTGCTATCATTTTTTAGATTGATTACCTACCATGAGCTAAGTGATATGGTAAATTTGTGGTACCTTCCTGTTATATAAATAAGGTAGATAGAGGTGGTCCTTGTGTGTTGACCAAAAATAGTTTCAATGTTGTTTACTTCTTTTATATCCAATTGCTTTATATATAGTCCAAGTAAACATATTTTAACCATTTAGAGCCTACCTACTTTACAAATCCATGTGAAACTACACCAACATCTGCTAACCATAGATAAGACAAACCCTGTAGCTATAAAAGACCCCAAACTGTTATTGGTTGTTGAACTCCTCAGTTCTTGTCTTCTCATGACTGAAAAATGAAATCAAAGGACAGTTTTGAAGCAGCAAGCAGCAAAGTTTATTAAAATGAAAGTTTACTCTTAAAGCGGTTAAGAGTAGGCACATGACCCAGTGGACTGTGGCCCTGAGGTCTCTTTGGGTTTCTAATCAACAAGCATTGGTGCACTCCAAAAGGGGTAGGAGTGGGCACATGTCCCCATGGACAGTGGCACTAAGGTCTGTGTCATCCTTTTTTCTTCTGTCTGGCCTCTCCTCCATTGTGATATTGTCTCTTCTCTTTTTTTTTATTTCTTGACCAATGAGGATGTTGTCTCCTTCCTGCTGAGTGGGGGGAGTCTTTTATCTGATTTGATTAGGCCCGGATGTATTGTGGTGGCCAAAGCCCATGGGGGGCAAACTATAATATATAGCGTGCCCTGTGCTGTTTCTGTTGTTTCTTGTGATAGTTGTGGTTATCCTTACCTTTATTATTATTACAGTATGTTCTCTTACTCAGCATCCCATTTATATACTTTTTTTTCCCTCTGCTCATGTCTCACTTTTCTTACATTGACATTCTGTGACACTTACAGCTACCTATACCTTGTAGTGTGTTTTCTTAGTATCCTGTTTGTTTACATGGCCTGTTCTGTACCTCCTCCATTCATGTCTCACTTTCCTACCTACACTAACAAAACCACTGTTCTCCTTCAGAGGTCTCTGACCCAGAGACTCTCTACTGTGCTCTTGAGCAACATCACCTAGACATGCAAGTCCTATCTTTACTTTTCCTCTCCCCTGGGAGGTCCTTTGGCCTATTCCTCTACAAGGTGGTGGTCCTCATACTTCTGTCTCTGGAAGGTCTACTGCTGGGAGGAACTTCCTCTCTCATATAATCCTGTCCATATGCTACCCAATAAAGCTTGTGTGCCTCTCACAAGCCTGTCTCTTCCATAATCATCCCAGAAATACTTGAAATCACCACATCATCTCATCAGGACTAACTCATAGGCCCTTATTAATTTACTTTGAGTTTTTGTTTTAACATCTTTATTTATATTATAATTTACATACCATAAAATTCACTTGTTTTATGTGTTATGATTCAACCATTTTTAGTAAATTTTCAGAGTTGTGCAGCCATCACCACAATCCAATTTTAGAACATTTCCAGCCCTCCAAAAAGAAATGCATGCCCATCCATTTGCAGGAACTTCTTGTTTCCATCCCCAACCCCAGGCAAACACTAATCTACATTTTGACTCCACAGATTTGCCTATATACTTTTTATATCATTTTATTAAGTAAATTAGCTGATTTTGACCCAAATGACCCTATTATTAGTTATCTAGTTATTTCATTCATGTTTAAATGATATTTGCACAAATTTACAAAGACTCAAAAAGTCTGTTGTAAGAGACCTGTGTGTGTATACAATCACACACATAATGCAATTCCCTTAAAGCTATAACAAACTTGGATCCATTCATTCATTTGAGCCTCACAACATCATCAGGAAGGCAAAATTCTATGGTATAGTGATTAGGACATGGGCTCTGCAATCAGACAGAGCTAGGTTCTACTTAACTTCCACAGGAACGTAGACTATGCCCATCATGTTTGTCATTATGCCCTCAATATTTTAGCAGAGTGCCTGGCACATGGGAGAATCTCAGTAAATGTTAGGAGGTTTTAAAAAAGAAAAGGGAAAAAAATGAACTCCATTATTCACCAGTAAGCTAAAATATGAAGTTGGGAAGATCATTTCAATTCACTGAGCCTCAATTCCATCATCTAAAAAAAATGGGAACAATATCTACCTCCTAGAGTTGGGAGGATTGACTGAGAAGATGTATGTTAAGTGCCTGGCACACAGATAAGGATAGTAAGGTTCAGAAAGGTTTAGTTAGTTGTCCAATGGTGTGGAGCACATCAGTGTTGGAAGAAGGGCCCAAAACCAGACCTGCCTACCTGCCAGCCTGAGAAAGCAGTTAAACAGTCTCGCTCACAGAACGTTTCTACTGACAGCTTAAATGAGCACAGATAATTGTGATCATTTGCTATATTATTAAAAAGAGGTGCAGTGATGGTAGAATTAAAAGCTCCTAAAATGTCATTTTTATTTTCCATAATGGTGATAGAAAAGTTCTTTAGTGCAAGTTTATGTCATTTCAGAGTCCATCCCTTATTGAAAATGCCCTGCCTTGCCTATTACTTATCTACAGCCTATAAAATGGTGTTTGATCACTTTAAATCCTCTTCTCTGCTTGGCTTTGATTGCAAAACGTGGTCAGGTTAATTGGAACGATTAAGGTGCTCCTGGGGGATAATTACCCCTTTTACTTTCTGTGTGTAAAGAGGAAGGAGGATGACTGGTACTGAAAATGGGATCTCTGTGGCACACTGGGAAGGAGAATTAAAAACACAGTGAGATGGAGCCCAGGATGCGTTTTCTCTCGCACTTAACATAATTAGACAATAAAAGCATATTCACTCTCTTGTGTCTATTTCCTTCAATTTACACCCCAGAGGACTCAGAAAGAAGCGATCTGGCATCTGAACTAAGAGAAAGCCAATGTCTGAGTCAAGGAATTAGGGGAGGAGGAAGGACGGCTTGAGAGGCTTTTGCACATTCCTAGCAACCTTGTCCTCCTTTCCCACCTGACACCCACCACACCGTGATTATTGCCAGGCCTTTCCACTGAATTTTGAGAAGCAACAGCCACTGATGAGCTCCCTTATTCTTTTCTGGACTCCAGCCCCTGGCACAACAGGAATCTCCTCTGAGGATTCTGCCCAGTGATAAAGCTCACTTCCTGTTCCCAGCTCCAAAATCCATTCTCAGCCCTGATAAGAGCTACCCTGTCTTAAACACCACAAACACTTCTGGGATCCCAGAACTGAGCTGTATTCCCCAGCAGTATTTAAAGTCCACTTGGGGAAATTGTAGAGTAAGTCTTCTTCTATTTTAAAAGCTGTTATGAACTCTAGTGTCTAGCAAATTGGATCAGGGGTCAGAAATTGCAAGATACTTTCTTCACCCTCTAACTTGTATAACAAGCACATTATGAAACTTCCTTGTATTCAAGTTAAGTAATTTGAGCACGGTATGATACCAAGAAAATTTAGGTGTCAGAGTGAATGGGCTCATTTATAAAGTGGATACACTTCTTACAACAAGTCAATAATTAATGTTGCAAGTTAGGTGCAAGAACCATGTCGGAATTGGCATCCTTTAAAATGACATCCTGCTGTGTTATAAATAGGAAATAAAAGAGAAGAAACTTCACCAATAGAATCATAAGTAGTGGCTTACTGGCTTCTACTGCAGCAAGCTAGAATCTCCTGCCCACTGACTCCTCCAATTATGCTAAAATGCTTGAATGAAGACTATCAAAACTGGGAGGATTTTTGAAACAACTTCACCTTTAAGGGTACTTAAATCTATAATTTAAAAATAAAGAGTAGAAAAAGTGACAGAGGATAAATGGCTTTGGAAATAGAGTAAGCATTACCACTACCATGTGACCTTGAGAAAAATACTTTATTATATGAATTTCAGTTTTATTCTCTGTAAATGTAAATGATAAATCTTCCCTTGCAGGGTTATCATGAGGATTAAATGAGCTAGATGCAAAGTGCTCAGCAGCAGGCCCATCACAGAAGAGATGTTTACTAAACGCTACTTCTTATGCCTTCTCCAGAAGAGATTCCCTCATTGAAATGAGTTACAAATTGCTTTATGTATGTAAACTTTCCTAGAGAGAAAGTCTATAACTTTCATCCAATGTTCAAAGCTCCAAAAAGTTAAGAGCCACCACACTAAACTGACAGTCTTAAAAGTAGAAAAGCCCCTTATTCATTTCTATATACACAGTGGCACATTATTTTGAAACATGAATGAAGTATCCCTCCTGGAACCAGATGTGAATGCATGTATCACAGAACTACCTGTTGGTTTGATTACTAAGGAGGGTTAATTTTGCACCTATCAAGAGCCCAGCTCTATACTGGTTGCAAATTACAGCAAAAATAGCAATATTAATGATAATAACTTTTATTAAACTCTTTTTATGTGCCCGAAATTAAGCAAAGGATTTTATAACTATTGATTTATACAATCACCAAGTAATCCTATGAGGTAGCTATCATTATTATTACCCCGTTTTTAGAAGTGAGAAATTGAGAAACAGAAAGGTTAGGAGTCTTGCTCAGTGTTATACAACCAGTAAACAGTGGAGCTGAGATATGAATCAAGCAGTCTGACTCAGAACCTAGCCAAACTATAAAGTAAATAAGTCTGAGAAATATCCCTATCCTGAAAGAGCTCACAATCACCATAATTGAATTTTGGAAATTATACATTCTGGGAAATTTGGACTTGATACCACCAACTGGTAATATGGCCTTAAGAAAGCTCTTTTCTTCTCTAAAAATGGCGGGTTAGGGGTGGCCTCCTGGCTCTCTGCTCTCAGAGTCGGAGGTGAAACAGGCAGACTAAAGCACGCGAGTGACCTCCACTTCCACAAGATCAGTTTCGTGGACCTGGAGAGAAACAGTGTGGGACACTAGACACTGGTGGAAAACAGAGGTGATTCAGAGAATCTCTCTTGGAGTCCAGAGAGTCAGATGTGAACCTTAAGGAGGGAGCCCAGGTCCGGCCCCAGCCGGCTGCCTGCAGTGGGGCATTGTGACTCCTGGGAGGACAATCCTTCCCCCACCGTGCCCCACACCCATACAAGCAGGGAAGTGTCTGAAGTCAGCGGGAAGCAGTGGTACTCGGCCTTCTGTGCAGAGTAAAAACTGGAGCAGGAAACATTTTGAACTCTCTGGTGAGCTCCTCTGAGTTAGCCCTGGCTGGGAGAGGTCCCTAGCTGAGCAGGTGCTTCCCAGTTCCACAGGAGTGAGTCCAGAGAATGCCTTCTCACATTGGGAGGCTTCCAAGACTAGGACGAGGAGCATATACCTTGGAGGAGACTCTGCCTTGGGAACTCTCTGAGGGTTTGGCAGGCACTGGAGAGACAGAGCAAGTGTGCTACCCTGCAGCTGAACAGTTGGGACTTGGGGGGTTGGGGAAGCAGTGGGCTCGGAGCATGGTTTGGAAGTTGTCCATGTTCTCTACTCCTCCCCTTGTTTCACGGGCCCCTGCCCTGTCAGTCTAAGGAGGCGGTGGGATGCCTTCCCGTGGCCTGGGGACACTGCGGGTTGCGCTGGAGGTGGTCACAGTGCCCCTTCCTGTCCTAGCCCAGACAAGTGGGTCCAGCATTTGAAAGAGAGGAGGGGAATAGAAGGAGAGAATCCGTCTGGTCCCCCAAACCAGCAACCGCTCCTCCCATCCCAGCGGCTCAGGTTTGACTTTTGAAGGGGTGGATAAGGGAGTGTGGTGACATTCGTGGCGGACTTGCCAGACTAGTCATGGGTGGTTTCCCGCCCCACCCAGCAGTCTGCACTCTGGGCCAAGAGAGCGGAACCCATCCGGGCAGGGCAGAATTGCCAGGGAGGTTGCCTCTCCAGTTGTGACCTGGGAAGAAGCTGCTGACCACTCTCTCCTGTGACTCTGGCCTGGGGGCATTGCACCAAAGGGACTGACCCTTCCGCTGGGAAGGAGGCTGTTCATTCTGAAACCTGGTCGCCAGACTATTACCTCCGCTTCACCCCCTCTTCCCTTCAAGTACCCAGATGAGAAAGAACCAGAGACAGATATCAGGAAACATGAAGGATCGGAGAGAAAAGTCACCTCCAAAAGAAAATACTCAATAATCACCACTGACACCAACTTACAAGATACGATTAAGCTGACAGAGGAAGAATTCCAAATATGGATTGTTAGAAAATTCAATGAAATTGAAGAGAAAATTTATTCCCCACATAGAGAAACCACAAGAACGATTCAGGAAATTAATGAAAAGCAGACCACTTTATAATGGTGAAAGGGAAGATCCAACAAGAAGAGTTAAGTATTCTTAATATTTATGCACCAAACATAGGAGCACCTAACTACATAAAGCAAAGCTTGTTGGATCTTAACAACATGTTAAACAATTCTGCCATAGTAGTAGGGGACTGCAACACTCCACTGAATGAACTGGATAGATCCTCCAAACAGAAAATGAGCAAAGAAGTAATGGAATGAAATAGAGCTCTTGAACAAAAAGATCTGAAAGATCTCTACAGACTATTCCACCCAAATAAAGCTGAATTTACATTCTACTAAGCAGCCCATGGAATCTTTTCCAAAATTGACCACATACTAGCCTGCAAATCAAATTTCAACAGATTCAGAAAAATAAAAATTATGCGTGTCTTCTCTGATCATAGAGGTATAAAACTATAGTTCAATTCCTATAGAAACTCTCACCACTTCATAAAGTCATGGAAACTAAACAATTTATTATTGAAAAACTCTTGGGTCAAGGAGGAAATTCAGGGGGAAATCAAGAGTTTCTTCAAACTAAATGATGATGAAGACACAAGCTACCTAAACCTGTGGGATACAGCAAAAACGTACCTAAGAGGAAAACTAATAGCAATAAATGCTTACATCCAAAAAACAGAAAGCTTAGATATTGACATTCTAATGAATAAACTCAAGGAATTGGAAAAAGAAGAGCTAACCAATCCCAATTCTAATAGAAGAAAAAAAAATAAGAAACATTAAACAGAACTAAATGAAATTGAGAACAAACGAATTATACAGAAGATAAACAAAACCAGAAGCTGGTTTTTCGAAAAGATAAACAAAATTGATAGCCCTCTGGCTAGATTGACAAGAATTCAAAGGGAAAAGACTCTAATAAACTCAATTAGAAATGAAAAAAGGGAGGTCACAACAGACACCATGGAAATATAAATCATTATCTTTGATTACTATAAAAAACTATATGCTCAAAAACTACATAACGAGGAGGAAATTGACAGATTCCTGGAAACCTACAACCTTCACCAGTCCACCCAGGATGTAACAGAAATTCTAAACAGACCAATCTCAAGCTCAGAAATTGGAGCAGTAATTAATAACCTCCCAAAATGGAAAAGTCCAGGACTTGATGGCTACAGCTTAGAGTTTTACCAAACATACAAAGAAGAGCTCATACCTATACTACAGAAATTATTCCACAACATTGAGAAGGATGGAATCCTTCCAAATTCATTCTATGAAGCAAATATCACTTTAATTCCATAACCAGAAAAGGACACAACAAAAAAAGAAAATTGCAAACGAATATCTCTCATGAATATAGATGCAAAAATTCTCGACAATTTTAGCAAATAGAATTCAGCAGTACATAAAAAGAAAAAATAATTCATCATAACCAGGTGGGCTTTCTTCCAGGGATACAAGGCTGGTTTAACATTCACAAATCTATAAATGCAATTCGCCTCAGAAATAAAAGCAAGGACAAAGACCATATGATTCTCTCAATTGATGCAGAAAAACCATTTGACAAAGTCCAACACACCGTTATGATAAAGACTTTTAACAAAATAGGTATAAGCAGCTCATACATTAAAATTATCAAAGTCATTTATGACAAACCGACAGCCAACATCATACTAAATGGGAAAAAACTGAAATTATTCCCACTTGGAACTGGAACTAGACAGGGATGCCCACTTTCTCCTATTCTACTCAACAGAGTGCTTGAAGTCCTACTAATAGCAATGAGGCAAGACGGTGGTATTAAGGGTATCCAAGTAGGTGCAGATGAGATCAAACTCTCGCTATACGCCGATGATAAGATACTATATCTAGAAAACCCCAAGGATTCTTCCACGAGGCTCCTAGATTTGATAAATCAATTTGGTAAAGTCTCGGGTTATAAAATCAATATGCACAAATCAGAGGCATTCATATATGCGAAAAATAGTCAAGCCGAAACTCAAATCAAAAAGGCAATACATTTTACTATAGCCTCCAAAAAATTATATATCTAGGAATAAATTTAATAAAAGATATGAAAGACTTATAAAAGGAGAATTATGAAACACTAAAAAAAATTGTAAAAGATGTTAAAAGATTGAAAAATCTACCTTGTTCATGGATTCGTAGAATCAATATTGTTAAAATGTCAATTTTACCTAAAGTGATCTACAGAATAAATGCAATCCCCATCAAAGTACCATCTTCAACTTTACAGACCTAGAAAAAATAATTCTTTACTTTGTATAGAACCAGAAAAGACCTCATATAGCCAAGCAATCTTAGGCAAAAATGAACAAACTGGGAGGCATCAGTGTTCCAGACTTCAGGTTGTATTATAAAGCAATAATAATCAAATCAGCTTTTTATTGGCACAAGAACAAAAGCATGGATCTATGGAGCAGGACTCAGAATCCAGAGATGAATCCATCTACATATGATCACCTAATCTTTGATAAACCAGAGAAAAGTATACATTGGGGAAAAGAATCTCTTTTTAACAAATGGTGCTTGGAAAACTGGATAGCTACATGCAGAAAAATGAAACTGGATCCCTACCTCTCACCTCTCACAAAAATACACTCAAGATGGTTAACAGACCAAAATCTAAGGAATGAAACCCTAAGAATCCTAGAAGAGGATGTTGGGAAGACCCTTTCAGACATCGGCCTAGGCAAAGAATTCTTGAAAGGACGCCGGAAGCAATTCATGCTGCAACAAAAATAAACAAATGGGATCTGATCAAATTAAAAAGCTTCTGCACAGCCAAAGAAACTATCACTAGAGCAAATAGACAACCTACAGAATGGGAGAAAATATTTGCTCTCTACACCTCTGACAAAGGTCTGATAACAAGAAT
>CAUYRT010078699.1:0-16452 GCA_963574885.1 Lepilemur ruficaudatus
GGTAAGATTTGATATTAGAGTTATCTTAGTTCTATTAAAAAATCAGGTAGCATTTTATATTTATTTTTGTATTACATGTGTTTTTTTGTTGTTGTTTTTTTTTTTTTGAGACAGAGTCTCAATGTGTTGCATGGGCACTCTCGCGGGGGCAACTGAGTGTCACTGTTTAAAAAAAAATTAAAAAAAAAAAAAAAAAAAAAAAAAAACGGACCTGAATGAAGGTGATTCTTGGTGCCAAGGGAAATGAGTAAGTACAGAGTAGGAGGCCAGAAAGGAAGCCTAAGAGCCAGATAGATTGAAATTCGAACTGCAATTGAGGTTATGAAAACAGAGAAAAGGAAAATATGTCATCTTATTTTTCATAAGAGCTTAATAGTCCTTCGCTCCATAGCATACCTGAAAACCGATGCATCACCAGTCTTACGGGAAATAGCTAAATGTCGACAGGTTTTTAACAAGAATAATATATCAAAAGATACTTAGCTTTCTAATGACTCTCACTTTTCTCCTTTGAGAAGGGCTTTCTCCAATCACAAGCATGGAAGTGATGGGATAAATTTCAGTTTAAGCAAGCCTTGACTCCCAAGGACTGGGGACTGGTGGATAGTGGTGGAAGGGCTGCTGAGCTCTCTTCCTTCGTACCTTTGCGCAGAAACTGCTAGACCCATGAGCGGTAGACAGTGGGAGGTGGGGAGTGGGGAGAAGGCTCCTTAACTCTGCAACATGGTTGTTCTGGAAGCAAACTTGGATTCAGAGAACTTCTGGGCAAGTGTGGCCATGGAGATGCAGGGGCTGGAACTTTAATTTCTTTCTGTTTGTGTTCATTTTCTATCTGCCATCCCAGCACTCTGGCACTCACAGAATGAGGATCTACGAGAGAGAGGACTTCAGAGGACAAATGTCAGAGATCACAGAGGACTGTCTCTCTCTTCAGGACCACTTCCGCCTCACCGAAGTCCAGTCCCTCAACGTGCTGGAGGGCTGCTGGATCCTCTACGAGATGCCCAACTACAGGGGGAGGCAGTACCTGCTGAGGCCGGGGGAGTACAGGAGATATCTCGACTGGGGGGCTACAAATGCCAAAGTTGGCTCTTTCAGACGAGTCATGGATTTTTACTGAAGTATTCATATTCTCTGCTTCTCTCCTTTAGAATGTAATAAAATATTTTAGCTTGTGTTGCTGGCACTAAGAGAGTCCTGTCTTTCTTTCAATCTATTAAGCATTCATAAACAATAACGACACTTGGCCAAACATAATAACCATTTTCAAGATGGGAAGCAACCTCTTATAAAGGGAATATTGCAGAGGATATCATTTCCAGCACTCTTCTGATGACCAAAACATGCAGCCTCAAAGAAAAGTTCTACTCAGTTGGGCTAAGGCCATTTGTGGTTACTTTCACAAGGATATATTTGCAGCTACAAAGATGAATTGGTACTTTTTGAAATAGCTCAAGTTATCCCTCCAGGTTATCCCTATTGTCTTCCCTATATAGTCCAAGTCTTAGCTAATGAGGAAAGTCATTCTCAGCATCTAGACTCTTCCTTCAGCTCCATAAGCAAGCACACAAACAGGAACATTCCCATTATTGTACTTCTCATCCTTCTAATAGTCAACATCCTTTTCTCCCAATTCCATTTCTAACACTTCATTCCTCTGAGATTTTCAGTCCAAATATAATTCACTGTCTCTTTCCTATATGTGCTTTGTGGAAGAATCTCAGGACATTTGCCAAAACCACATGTAGATGGGGAAACTCAGCCTTGGATCATTTTTATAGGAAGTAAAGTATTGTGAGTATACATAGAAAATAATACTAAATGGAAAATAAGGAATTGAAATTTTCTGGAGAAATTTGTTTGTTGACTATATATTTGTTCCTTTTAGTTTTTAATTTTTTTTCTTTTTCCTTTTTTTTTTTTTTTGCCTCCCTCCTTCCCCTCTTTAGTTTTTAAAAATGGATTGCAGTTAGCAGGTCAGCCGGGGGTGGTGAGGTGGGCCTGTAGTCCCTGCTCCTCAGAAGGCTGAAGTGGGAGGATTGCCTTGAGCCCAGGAGTTCAAGTTCAGCCTGGGCAACAGAGTGAAACCTTATCTCTAAAATGTATATCTATTTTTCAAGAAAGAAAACTTTATACATATTTATGTACTATATATATATATACAGCATACATATACACACACACAATTTAATAAATTTTAAAAATTAAAAATAAGTAAATGAGGAAATTGGGTCAGAGGACAAATGATAGTAGGAGAGATGAGATGGGACCCAAGTTGTGTGCTATAAGGTGCTATGGTAACTGCAGGTAGATCCACGTTTGGATCCAGTAGCCAAGACAAAGAAGGAAACAGGATTAGACAAATTAATTAATTATTCAAGATAAGCCTAACCATTCCAAGTACTGAAACCTAAAAGAAAGTTTTCTTGTGGGTCCTGGAGGGTATTGACTAAACATAATCCTCAAAAACATCCTGCAGTAATTAAATAAGTTTCTTAGGGCTGTTTCATATAATGTTCACCAATGAAACCGATGACTTCGGGTCAAAATTCATCAGCAGTATCCCATCCTTTGAGATTCTAATGAATTGGATCAAATCCCATCTCACCTGGATTGGAAGTTTTATATACTCACTTCTTCCAACACAGCTATGACCCAATGTCTCTTATAATTCTGGAGAAGGAATGAGTGGTTTTATGCTCCTCCCAGTAGCCCTCCACTCTGAACTCCTGCCTGGACATGGGGAGGGTTGTCTTGCCCTCCCACACGTGCCGTGACACTGTCCTCATGCACCAAACTGACCCAGATGGGAGACAGAGCTCCTTTTCCTTCTGAACCATCTCTCTCATGTGGCATTGATGTGTGCAGCTGCCTTTATTATAGAAGTTCTGGGGCCACAGATGCAAGTTTATATCACAACAACACATTGATATCAAATTTAATATTAGATGGCCCTGCTTTAGACGGTCTATGGGCCCCAACCTAGTGCTAGGTGGCCTGCCTTCTCTCCTCTCCTTTCTTTACTCCTCTCTTCTTGGTTCTTAGCCATACCACAGGGCTGTTCATTTTTTATAGAGTCTCCTTCCAGCCCATGTCCTCAGGGTCTCCCTATCCAACACCCAAAGGGCTTATAAACAAACATATAATTTTTTATTTAAGCTTGGTCATTTTTGAGAGCAAAAGGATGTACTATTAATAATTATACTGGGACAAGAGGCATGAATCAGAAATATTCTAGGCAGACTGGGATGTATATTTAGCCTACTGTATATATATAGTATATAAATATATATAAAGTTTTCTTTCTTAAAAAATAGATTCTAGGATTATGTAGTATTAACTCTTCTTAAATCCCAGTTCTTTAGCCTTATAAATTCCCAACACTAGTGTTGGCTTCCTGGAGACATTCATCAAAGTCCTCTGTTTGCCAATAACAATATGTCAAACAGGAATTAGAAAACCAAAAGCTTTTCGGGGTGCTGAATTTTACGCTATTTGCCTAGTAGGCATAAAATCACAGACTTCAGGCATGGAAATGATCCTGAAACACCTGAACTGGAAGTGCATAAAATTAGAGTCCCTGGATCTCTTTGGCCAAGTCATTATTCTTGAAAATTGGTTGCTCCCATCTGTGGGATACAGGCAAAGAGAAAGATGTTCTCCTCCTAATTCCATTATAAAGAGAAAGCCAACAGTGGGGAGTTAGGGAAGGGATTATGCCCAAACTAACTCCTAATTCTACCCTTTACTCTTTCTCTCCCTCTTCTCTCTAAAGCAAATACTGGGATCTCAAAGAGTGGAATGGAAGGAGGCACATCTTACAGGATCCCACTAAGATTTTCCCCATTAAGACAAACCAACAATCTGAGATAACCCCAGTGTTAGCCTACATGCTGTACTCCAGATACCCTACACACACCAGTATTTCCTGCATTTCCTAGTTTATAATGCTAAGTCCAGATTTAAACCTTTTTTTTCCTTTTTTCCCTCTTTTCTCCTTTTGAATCTATGATTTTCTCTTGTTTAATCTAATCTTATAAAAGGCTCAGTAAGCAAAAAAAAAAAACTGAAATAGCAGCTATTCCATAAAGGGGTGCCAAGGACTACTGTGCTGAGTTATGCCCTCAAAGGGCTCTCCTCATTATGGACCCCTTCTCCAGTTTTGCTGCCCTGCTACCATGGGTTTAGGTCCTCATGTTAGTATGTGTTCTAGCATTCTCTCTCTTTTTCAGACCTTGGGGGTTCAAATTTTCTTCTTTGTGGGTTTGTCAAAGCAGAAGTGACAATCACAATCACAGCCACCTGTTGCTTAAACAAGAAGAAATGCACTGTCAATTTGTTCCAAAAGGAATACTATTAAGAGTCAAGCAGACTGGGTGGATCAATGATTATTCTGTCTTCTGGTGATTTGTTGCATAGTCATCAAAGAGAACCAGGGGCTGAGTCTCTTCACTTACGACACTTTGGTCTACATGGTCGTCATCAAAATGACCTCTGCTTGTCTAACCAAGCATGTACAGTCATGCACTAATAACACTGTTTTCATCAACAGTGGCCCACATATACAATGGTGGTTCTGTAAGATTATAATGGAGCTGAAAAATTCGTATCACCTAGTGACATTGTAGCATCTTAGTGCAACACATTACTCATGCGTTTGTGTTGATGCTGGTGTAAACAAACCTTTTGCACTGCCAGTTGTCTAAAAGTATAGCACATACAATTATATACAGTACATAATACTTGATAATAAATGACTGCTACTGGTTTATATATTTACTATACTATACTTTTTATCGTTATTTTAGAGTGTCTTTTACTTATATAAAAAGTTAACTGTAAAACAGCCTCAGGCACGTCTTTCAGAGATGTTCTGGAAGACGGCATTGTTGTCATAGGAGACGACAACTCCGTGTGTGTTATTGCTCCTGAAGACTTTCCAGTGGGACAAGACGTGGAGGTGGAGGACAGTAACACTGATGACCCTATGTAGACCTAGGCTAATGTGTGTGTCTGTGTCTTAGTTTTTAACAAAAAAAGTTTAGAAAGTAAAAAAAAAATTTAATAGAAAATATCTTATAGAAAAAGAGTGTAAAGAAAGAAAATATTTTTATACAACTGTACAATGTGTTTGTGTTTTAAGCTAAATGTTACTACAAAAGAGTAAAAATGTTTTAAAAAGTTAAAAAGTTTATAAAGTAAAAAAATTACAGTAAGCTGAGGCTAATTTATTATTGAAGAAAAAAAATTTTATAAATTTTGTGTAGCCTAAATGTATAGTGTGTATACAGTGCATGGTGTTTGTACAGGGTACAATAATGTCCCAGGCATTTTATATTCACTCACCACTCACTGACTCACCCAGAGCAACTTTCAGTTCTGCAAGCTCCATTCATGGTAAGTGCCCTATACTACATGGGTGCACCATGTTTTATCTTTTATACCTTATTTTTATTGTACCTTTTCTACATTTAGATACACAAATATTTCCCATTGTGTTATAGTTGCCTACAGTATTCAGTACAGTGACATGCTGTACAGGTTTGTAGCCAAGGAGCACTAGGCTGTACCACACAGCCTAGGTGTGTAGTAGGCTATACCACCTAGGTCTGTGTAAATATGATGTTTGCACAGCAACAAAATTGCCTACTGTTGCATTTCTCAGAATGTATCCCCACCACTAAGAGAAGCATGACTGAATATGATACAAATGCTACATTAATCACTAAGAAGCATGAAGGTTTAGCAGTAAAATCAACTATTGACTGAACCTCAGACACTAGCAAAAAAATAAATCTGGGATTGGCTGATGCTATTAATTTGTCACATTAATTTGTCATCTCAGAAGACATAAAAAATAGAATCACTAAGGAGTGGAGGGTTTATGGGACAATACAACATTTCTGTTTTCTGCCTTTTGCTTATCATCTCCACTATTACAAAGGCCCATTAAATAGGTCAAGGGCACGGTGCTGTGTCATCCTACATACTGAAAATCTCAAGTGCTGAACTTTGGTGTGTGTATGCTTGAGTAGGCTGAGCATTTGAAATAGGCCCTGTGGACCATTACAACAATGCATTTCAGACTGGGGAATAACATTCCCATATCCTTCGGGCATTTATTGAGTAACCCTTATGTGCCAGTCCGTTTTGCTAATGAGTGAGAATACAAAAATAGAGATGGGATAGTCCCTGCCCTCATGCGGCTCTCCCATCTATTTTGAGGGACTGATGTCTAAACAAAATAACTAGATAAGCAATAGCTACCATTACGGTTGTATGAACATGATGCTTGGGGAACTACGGAAGCAGCATTAAATTCAGCCCAGAAGATTAGGAAGGGTTCGAGAAAATCTTTACAGAAGAATTGATGCTTGAGCTAAGACTTGAGAGAGTCAAATTTCTCTGGGTGAAAAATAAAGAACTGATGTCTCAGTGAGAAGGATCAATATGTCGAAAAACAATGACATTGTGCATTTGGGAAACGACAAGCAGTTGGTTTACTGTGATTGGACAGAAAGCGCAGGGACAGACAGAGGCAGTCAGATCAGGTGTGTGCCATGCTGAGGAATCACTACTAGACCTGGAGAAGGTGGGAGTCAGGGAAGTGTTTCATGAAAGTGGATGAGCAGCATGACTTGCGGTGTGTCGATTCTCATCACCCCAGAACCCTGGCAGAGGGCAGCTTGGAGGAAGGCAAGACAGGGCAGAGTCAGGAGGCTGGGGAAAGCCCCACTGAGATACGATGAGATCCTAAGTGAAGCAGCTGCAGTGGGTGGTGGGTGGTGTGGAGAGGGTGGGGAGGGACAGAGAAGAGAAGGAGACAGATCTGGAAAGAGGTGGGAAAAATTCAAGACTATGCCATTCTGGTACAAGAGTAAAGTTCCGTAACATGCATTATTCTGGCCCCTTTATCACTTTTCCTGTCTTAACAACGCTGACATTTAAGTGCTGGTATTTCTGCTGTGATTCTCTCATTATGCACATGTGAAACTTTATAGAACCTGGAAGAGTGCTACAAAGCAGAGAGCATTTGTCCCTTCACGTTTAAAGAGAATGTTAGTACAATTGCTAATAAGGCATTGCCTGGCAATGGCTAAAACACATGATTTGCTTATTGAAAAGATGAAGGAATAAACCATAGTAGTGTCTTTCGAAGTTTGGTACAAGAACTATTAGGTGCTAGTTAAAAATACAGATTTTGGGGCTGGGCATGGTGGCTCACGCCTGTAATCCTAGCACTCCGGGAGGCTGAGGTGGGAGGATCACTTGAGGTCAGGAGTTTGAGACCAGCCTGAGCAAGAGCAAGACCCCGTCTCTACTAAAAAAATAGAAAGAAATTAGCTAGACAACTAAAAATATGTAGAAAAAATTAGCTGGGGATGGTGACATATGCCTGTAGTCCCAGCTGCTCCAGACGCTGAGGCAGAAGGATCACCTGAGCCCAGGAGTTTGAGGTTGCTGTGAGCTATGCTGTGAGCTATGCTGTGAGATGCCATGGCACTCTAGCCCAGGCAACAGAGTGAGACTCTGTCTCAAAATAAATAAATAAATAAAAATTATAAATTAAAGGAAAAAATACAGATTTCGGGATCTTCTGATCCAATGAAATTGGCCAGAGGGTGGAGACTGGTAATTTGCATTTTTAAAAAGCAAGGTGATCGTTAAACACACTAGAGTTTGGAAACCACTAATGAGTTTGAAAGACCTTTCCAAGCCTACTTGCTTTTTTAAACTACAAAACGTTTCCATAGAGGATAAATTTTTCAGGCATCTTTGAGAGGATTAAATATCTTTGAGAGAGATAAAGAGGTTGAAGTCATCCTTAATGTCACTCTATTATTAATATCAAACATTATTCAGTGTTCATTTGTGCCAAGTATGTGACAAATACATTATACACATAATCCCATTTATTCAGGTCAATTTCCTTTTAGCTAAGGACCACCAGGAACACACCTGTCTTTTAAAAATTTGGGTTTATTCCTTGCAACACAGGAGCACATGCTCCAAGGGGAATCATGGAATGTCTCAGTAAGAGGTTTAGAAAGGGCCAGGCGCGGTGGCTCACGCCTGTAATCCTAGCACTCTGGGAGGCCGAGGCGGGAGGATTGCTCAAGGTCAGGAGTTCGAAACCAGCCTGAGCAAGAGGGAGACCCCGTCTCTACTAAAAATAGAAACAAATTAATCGGCCAATTAAAAAAATGTATAAAAAAAAATTAGCCGGGCATGGTGGCACATGCCTGTAGGCCCAGCTACTTGGGAGGCTGAGGCAGAAGGATTGCTTGAGCCCCGGACTGTGAGGTTGCTGTGAGCTAGGCTGACGCCATAGCACTCTAGCCTGGGCAACACAGTGAGACTCTTTATCAAAAAAAAAAAAAAAAAAAAAAGAGGTTTAGAAAGAACCAGTTATAGGATTTGTATTTTGGTTGGGTGATTTGGGGAAGGGTCTAAACAAGCCAGGGTTCATTCTAGATTGGATGGTGTCGGAAAGCAGGATTAATTTTATGATTGGTTATCTCAATAAACCCTACCCATAGGGAAGGGAGACTAGATGAGGATAAACTGATAGCTGATAAAAAAGGAGCAGTTAGTCATTTTGGCTGAGAGAGGGGGTGTTTGGTATTCTATTAGAGGCACATTGACTTTGTTTTTGTCTGTGCCTACACAAAATTATGAAGTGGCCTTATTTAATCTCATTTCCCCATGGTCTTAGAGTAACCTTGTCTGAAGTTGGTACTCTGTGAGATTGTTTATGTCTAATAGGGTTGAATAACATGTCCTTGCTGTGTCAAGCCAGCTTCCGAATGTCAGAGGCTTCTTTCTTTCCTTCTTTCTTTCTCTCTCTCTCTCTCTCTCTCTCTCTCTCTCTCTCTCTCTTTCTTTTCCTTCCTTCCTTCCTTCCTTCCTTCCTTCCTTCCTTCCTTCCTTCCTTCCTTCCTTCCATCTACTATAGCCCATGAGATAACGCATGCTCTGAGAGGTTACGTGCTTTGCCACGTGGATGCAGCTACTCAGCGGGCCTTCTGTGTCTAGGCAGCCCAATCAGAAGCTTACAGTCTTGCCTGTGAAGCTTTGCAGCCTCCCCTACCCTTGGGAAAGGGGGGAGCAATCCATAAAGCACTATATACAGTACTTCTCAGTGTTAGGCCCGATGGCCATAGAAACCTTTCCCCTGGTTCTTATCATAATTTAACTGCCAGGGGCTGATTTCTAGTTAGGTGCACACGCGAAAGGGGAAGTCAATAGCTATCTTAAAGCATCGTATCAACACAGTCAAAACTGGCCAAGATAAGATTCTAGATTTAACCCCTCACTAGATTGGCAAATCATGTAAAGAAAAAAAAAATTAAAGCTAGAGTGTCTCTTTCATCAAGGGAAATTAGTCAGTGTTTGTGACATTCTGTCTCATCAACAACCTCTCTGGAATTACGGAGCACTTCTACAAAGGCATAGATTTTTCCCAGAAGATTCCCGGGTATAATTGAATCATATGTGTGGAGCCATGCATTTCAGGTCAAAAGTTCAGACTGATGTGCTGATAAACTTAGAAAACACTAAGCATCCAAATCAAAGCAACAGAGAGCAGCACATACAGGACAGCGTTAGAATATACCAGAGAACGAGGGCAAAATCTACAATCATTTCCAGTGAATGCAGCACGTAAAAGGGATCCATAAAATCCCCTCACCCGCGCGGGCCCCTTTTGTATTGTTCTTGCCAACGCAGCAGCAGAGCCGTCTGCTATATAGACCCGCCGTGGCCGCCAGCCCCACCGCACTGCTCTCGCGTCATCCGTGTCAACCAGCCATGGGGAAGGTGAGCAGGACACAAATTAAATGGGGGAGGGGGCGTGAGTGAGGTGGGGAGGGGAAGCCTTTAGACAAGTGATTGCTTTAATTTGAAATTATTCCTCTTTTGCAGATCACCTTCTACGAGGACCGGAGTTTCCAGGGCCGCTGCTACGAATGCAACAGCGACTGCCCCAACCTGCAGACCTACTTCAGCCGCTGCAACTCCATCCGGGTGGACAGCGGCTGCTGGATGCTCTATGAGCGCCCCAACTACCAGGGCCACCAGTACTTCCTGCGGCGCGGCGACTACCCGGACTACCAGCAGTGGATGGGCCTCAGCGACTCCATCCGCTCCTGCCGCCTCATCCCGCAAGTGAGTGCCGCTTGATTCCGCCCCGCTGCCTGAGTGTGCTCGGTGTGTTATTGATGTGGGTTAGACCGAGGGGGGTTTGCCTCTGAAAATACCTAAGGGTTAAGTGGGCTTTAGATTCCTGCCTAAGCCCAGATAGACACATGCACAAAACCAGCACAGAATGTAAGGAAGAATCCACTTAGAGGAAGTGTTCGTTTTATTCTTAATTTTTGCTGCTACTAGATCAAAATTGCCTGTAACAAATGTAATAGCACGATGGTATATCAAACTTGCAAATGGGAAGCTGGTGGGGCATAAGAAGGCAATATTTCCAGCAAATTATTTTACCTATAGTAGAGGAATTTATGATGCATGAATTAGATAGATTCCACTGTGGGCTAGTTAATGTTCAACTTTAGAAAAGATAATTTTCTAAGATTATTTTGGAAAACCAGTTGAATTCCAGTTTCAAGTGACTATTTAAACTAACTTTCCCCTGAAGTACATTATTTTTAAAGTCCTACTTTAGCAGTAATTTTATATACACATAAATTTGGGAGATAATACTCTCAGTAAAAGAATACTAGTCAAAATAAGTGATTTCTATCCCCAAAATATAGGTTCGAGTTAACATAGGCAGTTAGGAATCAAGATATGTGAGTTCTTGATGAATTCTTTCTCAGAGTTTGAACCTATTAAAAATGCCATCTCCTAGAGAGGAAATGGAAAATGAGCGTGCAAACATTTGTTAAATGCTAACACAGCATTCACAGCAATCTCAGGGTCTAAAGTTTACGTTGACAATCCCATGCCCCAACCTACCAAGCTCACCGGTTGTTTGGTTGGATGAATTCTGGAAGAGGCTCATTTGCGTTTTCTGACCCTCCTTTCCATGGACCGAGCAGGCAAGCTCCCACAGGATTCGGCTGTACGAGCGAGAAGACCACAAAGGCCTCATGACGGAGCTGAGTGACGACTGCTCCTGCATCCAGGACCGCTTCCACCTCGGCGAGGTCCGCTCGCTCCACGTGCTGGAGGGCTCCTGGGTCCTCTACGAGCTGCCCAACTACCGCGGGCGCCAGTACCTGCTGAGGCCCCAGGAGTACAGGCGACCCCAGGACTGGGGGGCCATGGATGCCAAGGCAGGCTCTTTGCGGAGAGCGGTGGATTTATACTAAAATAGGTTAACACTACCATTTTCTCATTTTGGAACCTAATAAAGTATTTAGTCTGTATTGTTGGCAATTACTGACTTCTGTTTTTCTTTCCTTGTGTGCAAATCGATTCACCTGTCAATGCTCCTTGTTAAAGGTAGAGAAGTGAATGGGGGAAGAGAGGAGGGTCTGTTCACGAAGAGCTTCAAGGCAAAGTGAGTTTGAACAAGACTCAGAAGTGGAGTGGAGGCGGGATGGGGCCTGCCTGAGAAAGAAGAGGGAGGTCAACGCTAGAGACATGGGAGTTGGCTGACTAGTGAGAAGGGAGGCATTCAGCCTACTGCCTTAAGGAACAATATTCCAGAAGTTTCCTCTACCCAAGAAGTGGGGGGAGGCCACCAAAGGCAGAGTCAGATGAGTGGTGAGGTCAAGGCTAACTTGGCAAACAACCTGATTAGACTATATAAGGAATTGTGGTTTTGTTTACTTTCAAGCACAGTATTGTAGAACTAATGCAAGAACTGTCATGGGCCATTGCCATGCCCTTGTACAAAGTTAAAGACCATCTGTCTTGCTTTAACACAGCTCCTGACCCGGACTATAGCTCTTAGCCAGTATCACCTCTGGTCCAAACACTGTGTGAAGTACAGAAACTGCACGGGTATACATGGTACCAGCTAATGCAAATAAATTAATGGCATTGCACATCAATCTATTACATAGACGTGCATAATATAGTGGGCCACAAACATAAAAAGTCCTTTAACTACAAAAAAAATCCCATAGGCTCAAATTTAAAGTCTTTGGTTAAACTAAAATCTTGCTCATAAGCAAAGCCTTGCAAATTAAAAAAAAAAAAAAAAGCAAGCAATTGAAAAATTTTTATCAGTAGAGAATTCATTTATTTTTAACCCGACAATTTCTCTCCAAAGTAAAAGCTACCCATAATCTTCCTACTTTACAAATTCAATAAAGGAAGAAATTGAAGGGGTCCTTCTGACACTTTTTGTTGCTAAGTTCTATTTATAGTTGGTGGGCACCTTTCTAAAAATTTCCCCTTGTTTATAAAGCTAGCTCATGAAACACAGGCTTCTTTTCTTTACAAAAATGGAATCATGCCGTACACATTATTCCATAGTTTGCTTTTAAAATGTATTATAACATGGACATATACCTAAGTCAGTACCTTATTCTGTTTAATGGCTGAATTGCATCCATTGTTTAGAGGTCCCCTAGATTATTTCACCATTATCCATTGGTGATTGGGCTTTTTCAATGTTGTTCTTACAAACAATGCTCCAAAGAATATCGTTGTACATATACCTTTATCTTGACATGCCATAATTTCAAGAGGATAGAGACCTGGAAATGAGACTGTCTGCTTATAGCGCAAGTTTATTTTTTATTTTAATAGACTCTGTCCAAGTATTAGCCACTAGAGATCCTAACTACTTTCTTTGAGTTAGGATCTTTACCATTTATTGAGCACCTACCATGGGCCTGCTGAAAAAACAACCAAAACAAACAAACAAAGGCATTTTACATTGTATTTTTTCTATGTAGAGCTCTACCACCACAGTGCTCTATGTAGAAATAATACTAAATACTAACACTAAATAATAAGATATAACCACTTTTTAAAAAATCAAATACTTACCAAATATTAATACATACTTGATAAACTTTTATTTATCAAGTACTTTTACTAAGTGCTTTAAAATCATCCCATGACAAACTTCTAGGGGAAATAAATGGAGTAATATTTATTTACATTTCTTTTGTTATATGTTTTTATTCCTTAACATTTTGGGAGGGAAAAGTGTTTTTCTGGCATGACATACACATTTAACACTTTGTTACGTATCTTACTTTTCTGCAACACTTTTTTCTTTTCTGCTTCAGAACATTTCCAACCAGCACAGAGTTTCCTGTGAATAGAAAACACTCTGCCCTTGCTGCAATGGACAGCAGATGAAGGGCTAAGTTGCAGGAGCAGCTGCTTCCTGCCTCTGGCCCTTTGGCTGGGGGACACGTGACCAAGATGGAGGTAGTCATGGGTTGTCTACCACTTCTACTTTTAGGGGACCCTGCTTCCTTCTGCCCCCTCCTCCCACTCCACTTCCGTCTCCTTCCTTTCTTTCTTTCTTCAGTCCACTGGTCTTGGGGTACAGGCAAAGTAAATCCAATGTCCCTTCTGTTCTTTGGGGAGAAATTTTAACAATGATCCAGAGCTACAAAAACTGCCTATTTTTTGTATTCAAAGTGCTTGAGACGCACATACAAATTTTTTAAGAGTCAGAAATTCTAAAAATAATCCACACATTTTATAAATGATTTCTTTTCCCTCACACAAAATTACAGTGAGCTTGTAAGCCAATATGAAACGGCCTTTTTCTTCCTTAAAATTCCAAGAGAGGAACCAGGTTCCATTCATTTTTACAGTCAGTTTTGTGCCTTTACTGGTGAATCATACATCTTTGGTGAAATGTTCTGAGAACAATAAAGATTAACGATAGTTAATGATAGTGGTGACAGGGATGAAGGTGCTTGAATAATAGTACTTCATTTAAAATGAAAATGTCATGTGACACAAGAAGAGGGTGACAGTTTTACAGGAAAAACTGTGTTAATGAAGAACATTATCTTGAAGGAAAAAATATTAGTTCAATCATATAAGCAGATTCTATACTGGACAAATTAAGCCTATTATTTATAGTACTTGTGAAAAAACCTGAGGTTTAGCTAAATTAAATGACACATCCAGGTCCCCACAGCTAGTAAGAGGCAAGCTTGAGACTCCAGCTCAGGGCTGTCTGATGTCCTTAACTGTTACGTTGGTCCTAATGTGCAGAATTATATAGAGGAATAATTTCTGAAAAAATTCTAGGATAGGATTTGGAAGCATTATAGCAAACAGATGCCCCAAAATGCTCACAATATTTTTCACATTCTTTAAATCACATAGTTCTCAATATTTTAAATTTCCATGACAAATTTTCTTTAGATGAGGACCAACATAGAATTGCCAATTTTTATTTTACCAAGCAAGGACATTTGAAATTAAAAACAAAACAACAAAAATTAAAAACTAAGTGCTGTCTATTCTTATATTATTTTTTGAAAGAAAAGATATTTACGAAAGAATATTTTAACACCCCCCCACACACACACACACAATACAGAAGTGCCTAATAAAATATGGTTCAGACCAAGAAAATACTTTGGAACTTGGCCTTGATGTATAGTTTTTTCAGTTGGTAAAAACTGGTTGAAACCGAGCAGAGTTTGAAAACTCTTGTTTGGGGTTGCAAGTCAATGCTTTTAGGGGCCAAAATGGTATAAATAAGTGAAACAGCCTCCTCTAAGATAACATGGAAGGATGGGGATTATGGTGAACCATGTATGGAAAGCATGAACCAACCCAAAGCATTACTTAAAAAATCTAAACGTTGCGCCAGCCAAACAAACCACATTTCTAGATACACAGCCCTCAGGGCTGCCAGTTCTCCTTTCCAAGCTGTCATGAAAGCCAGTGAGAGCCGCCAATCACGGACATCACAGTATTCCCTGTGCATCCTCCCTACCCCCATGAAATGCTTTGGTACCATGTAAGCACACAGAACCATACCATGGAGACCGGGGAAGTGAGGAAAGGAAACCCCAACAATAACTAACATTAAAACTTCTCTCCATCCCAATGGAAAGAAATGGAATGAGACTGAGGTCTTATATTTTGACTTCTAGAAAAAAGGAAAGTGCTATTTCTTCCATACATACTTCATTTTGTAGGCTAGCATTTCCACCAGCTGCACAAATTATTGACCCTGCATGTAGCAGAAACTTCACCTGAGGTAGTCTCTTTCACTGTTACTTTTGTTTGAGACCACCTGAATATTTAGAAGGTGACAAAGGACTACTTCCTGGACTCGATAGAGCTCGGGACAATGGCGCATATTCTTCATCTCTGGTTCCCCCTCCAAAGACAGTACCCATCAATCATTCCAGGAAACTTGTGTAGCGTTCCACTTCTGTGCCACAGATGTCAGGGTTCTCAAGTCTTACCTTAGGCTCACCTAGCACACTAAGTACAACTTGGGGCTTGGGTCTTACACACCTGGTCACTCTGGAACTTTCTGTAGAGCATCAAAAGTAAGGCACATTTTAGCTCAAGCCTTTTGCTTTTCAGCTCTCTGAAGAGTCTGGGGTTTTGTCCCTGTTTCTTCAGCCCCAGGCTAAAATAAAGCCTTCTTTATTCCTGGTCAATGGAAAAGGCAAGCCCAAAGTCCCCTTGTTTTGTCCTCTAGATGTACCATAAATTTCAGTTGTCACTACATGTCAACAGAGATAGTGGTCCCCACAGACATCTCCACCATACTCCTCAAGGTTTCCCTGAAGCATTGTGTCTGTGTTCTCTGGGACGCTTTGCATTCTGGTTTTCTCACATTTTACTGTTCATCCATCAACACTCTCCCTACAGAAGCCTGGACACAGAAACAACTCTGAGTAAAATAATGGTTTCTTAAAAAAATTTATTGATATAGCATAATTGTACGTATTTTATGATACATGCATATAACATGTAATGATCAAATCAGGTTAAGTGGAATATCCATCACCTCCAACATTTATCTTTGTGTTGGGAACATTACAATTCTTCTCTTCTAGCTATTTTGAAATATACAATAAATTACTGTTAACTACAGTCACCCTACTGTGGTATTGAACACTAGAACGTATTCCTCCTATTTAACTGTATTTTTTGTACCCATTAACCAATTTTTCTTCATCTTCCCCACCCCCAACCCTTCTCAGCCTCTGGTAACCACTGTTCTATTCTCTACCTCCGTGAGATCCATTTTTCAGCTCCCACATATGAGTGGGAACATGCGATATTTGTCTTTCTATGCCTGAGTTATTTCACTTAACATAATGACCTCCAGTTCCATCTATGTTGTTGCAAATGCCAGGATTCCATTCCCTTTTTTTTTTTTTTTTTTTTTTTTTCTGAGACAGAGTCTCACTCTGTTGCCCGGGCTATAGAGTGCCGTGGCATCAGCCTAGCTCACAGCAACCTCAAACTCCTGGGCTCAAGCAATCCTTCTGCCTCAGCCTCCCGAGTAGCTGGAACTACAGGCATGCACTACCATGCCCG
>CAUYRT010078701.1:0-33573 GCA_963574885.1 Lepilemur ruficaudatus
GAGAGAGAGAGAGAGAGAGAGAGAGAGAGAGAGAGAGAGAGAGAGAGAGAGAGAGAGAGAGAGAGAGAGAGAGAGATTTGTTCTGCCCTCAGGGTACTAACAGTGTAATTAAGAAGATCAAATCAAATACTAATGCCCCACTTTTGTCATTTGTTTTCTTTACAATCTTGTCCAGAGGATAAAAATTGAATTTGTGTTGCAATACGTGTTAAGGCTGGATATTTTGATGTTGTTGAGAAAAGTCCCATTTGAAAATAAAAGAATACAAAGCTTTGGTTAATAGCCTTAGTTTACCCCTCTCAATTAAATTTGCTAACATTTTCCTACCTTTGACTGAATAGCTCAGGTATGAATAGTGGAATATTGTGAACATTTTGATGTTTCCGGAGGAAATTAATTAAGATGACCCACTACCCTTGCATAGGTAGAAGTGGATTTTTCTTGGTCAACCTGGTCCTTAGAATTCCAAACTAAGTTAGTAACTGTGGAATGCCCCAGGTACTTACAGTTTAAATTCTTATCTTGAAGGCATTTAGTTTTTCTTATACGATAAGTTGTTATTTTATTGTAAGATTAATCTACAATTTGAGAAAAATTTACGACATGCAAAGATCACATTCATGATCATGCGTTGGAGTAAAGAAATGTTAAGAAAAAGGCAATTTCAAAAGAGCAAAACAACAAAAATACCCACAAAAAAGGATATTGGAAATGATTTTCCATCCTTCCTTTATCTCTCCATTTAAGCAATCATCTTACAATTCTTTAGATTTCTAGGGTTTCTGTATGCTCTTTTGTGGAGGCATTCAATGCTCTATACAATTGAATGTAACCAAAAGTATGTTGGCTTTATTACTTTTTTAATTAAAAACCATCTTTAAATCCACATTAGATAGAGAAGCAATGTCATTAATGTTGGCACAATAATTCACGCCCCAGATCCTCTTATGTTTTTGTTGCCTAATCTTTTCATGCAGGAGTGATACTAAAGAAAGGTGCATTTTATTTTTGTGGTTATTGTATTAAAAAATGGACATCCTGAGCCTGAGGCCATTTGTAAGGCTCAGTGGATTGTGCTGAGTCCGCAATAATCCTTGATTATCTCCAGAGATCGCTGATAGGAGCAGAGACCCACGCTCTGATGGGAAAGCTGCTTTTCTTCTCTCAGGGAGCTTTCAGCAAACTGATTTCTGAGTTATGGGATTAGAATCCAAACCTCTCATTCATCAGTAAATCTTTATTTGAAACTATTTTTCACTACCCAATTCACCAAAAAGTGGAAGCAAATGCTTGTGTGTTCAGTGCATACATTCAACACATAGGGAAAACAAAACAGACTCATGTATTTGGCCTGGTATTTTACAGTCCTTAAAAAAGGCAAATATTTGATCTTTTCAAGTATTTGCGTTGACCTTGGTATTCTGAGTGGTTTAGGACCAGCAAGCAGCACCAGCATCACCTGGGCACTGTTATACATGCAGGTTCCTGGTCCCTGCCCAAGACCTACTGAATCAGACACTCTGGGGCTGGGGCCCAGCGATCTATATTTTAACAAGCCCTCCAGGTAATTCTAAAGCATACCAAAACTCAAGAAGCACTACTATAAGACAATTTAGACTTTCAAAAATATTAGTTTCTTTTGGCAGATATTAATGTTTACAATCCAGTGGTTTCAGTATGTTCACAGAATTGTGCCACAACCACCATGATCCAATTCCAAAACATTTTCATCACCCATGTGTGAAACTTGGTACCCAAGCAGTCATCCTCTCTTCTCCCCTCCTCCCAGTTCCTGGCAACCACGGATCAGTTTTCTGTCACTATAGATTTGTCTATTCTAGACGTTACATATGAATGGAATCATACAATATGTAGTATGTTGGGTCTGGCTTCTTTGACTTAGCATAATTTTTTCAAGGCTCATCTCTGTTGTAGCATCTATCAGTACTTCATTCTTTTTCAGGATTGAATAATATTCCATTGTATGGATATACCATATTTCTTTTATCCATTCATCAGTTGGTGAACATTTGGATTGTTTTCATTTTTTAGCTATAATGAATAATGCTACTGTGAAAATTCATGTGCAAGTTTTGCTGAGGACACAGATTCTGATTTAATTGGGTCTGGGGCAGGATTCAAGGGCCCACAGCATTGATATTTTTTAAAAACTCCCATAGATGGTTATAATATAGAGTCAGGGTTGAGAACCACTGGTTTAGAACCTTATTACTCAAAGTGTGGTCTACAGACCTACAGTACAGCATCACATGGGAGCTTGTTAGAAATCTGATATCCCATGCACACTCCAGACTTTCTGAATCAGAATTTACATTTTAACAAGAGCGCCAGGTAATTCATTTGTGCATTAAGGTGTGAGAGGCACTAGTTTAGGGCAATAGTCTGGTTCTTACCTACCAAGTGTAATATTGTTCCTTTGACAAAATGAACACCAAACTCTGAATACAAAATTTATCAGGGCTGCCTTTATCCCATGAACACAATCCCATACTAAGTTGGGGACAGAGAGTGTCATTTGAACCTCAGCCATATCCCCTGTGCCAGGCACAGTGCCCAGCATGAAGCAGGTATGAAATGAAGGTTCAGTGCATGAAAACATCTGTGAGCCCCTGAATCCTTCCACGCATCCAATGAACCAGCGCCTGGAAACAGTGAGCTCCAGTGCTGTGGGGTTGGCAGCATCTCTGTGCCCTTAGTGTGTTAATCTCCCTCTCTGATTCTCCATTCCTTCGCCTTTGAAATGGGAATTGTATGTGTTACTCCTCATAAGCCTGAGTAAAGATAAAAGTGGTCACTGGAGGTGTGTGTTAATCAAGATTCTCCAGAGAAACAGAACCAATAGTATACACATATATACATGTACACACACACACATACACACACACACATATATGTATCTAGAATGAGATTTATTATAAGGAATTGGCCCATATGATTATGGAGGCTGAGACATTCCACAGTCTGCTGTCTGTAAGCTGGAGGCCCAGGAGAGCTGGTGGTGTAGCTCAAAGGCCTGAGAGCCAGAGAGCCAGTGGTGTAGACTCTAACCCAAGTCTGCAGCCTGAGAACCAGGAGTGCTGAGGATAGGAGAAGATCAACGTCCCAACTCAAGTGGTCAGGCAGAGTGACTTCAGCCTTCCTCTTCTGTCGTGTGCTGTTCAGTCCTCAGTGGCTGTACGGTGTCCACCCACACTGGCGGGGGGGGCCTCTGCTTCACTCAGGCCACCAGTTCAAATGCTCATCTCTTCCAGAAACACCCTCACAGACACCCAGAAATAATGTTTAGCCAGCTATCTGGGCATCTCATAGCTCAGTCAAGATAACACATAAAATCAGCATCACAAGGTGATAACTGGGACTGATTGAGAGATTATCCCCTACCCCAAGAATGTGGGAAGAAAAAAAAATTGGTCTCTGGGAGTTAAACTCTAAAATAAGCGTGGAAAGAATCTACACACACGTGCAAAGTTACCTTGCTTAGCGGCAATAGCCCCCAGGCCTGCCTGGGCCTTGAATAGAAGAGTTAACCTGGCTGAGAAGGACGAGGACATCGGAGGGGCTTGGTCAGCATGGGGGAACAGAAGGGACAGGGGCAAAGTGAGCCTGAGCCAGGGGTTGCAAGCTGACACCCACCCCTCCCCACTGTCGTGGGCTTGCTATTTTTTTGTTTGGTGCTACAGTGGTTTTACAGTTTGTTGAAATGTCAGATTCAAAATTGTAAATCGATTTTCTGGAAAAACCAGATGCATCTGGTCTGGTATTCCAGTGGCAGCACTGCAGTTGCATGGCGGCTGGCCCTTTCCTAGGGAGCTGCCACCTACACCAGCCCACGTGACTCATCCACATCACAGGCCACAGTGTGCCCGGCCCCAGTAGGCATCTGAGTGGTGTGCCATCTCTGGAAAGGAGAGAGAGCCCTGCACAGATGACAGCCCTAGTTGTGCATCGATTGCCTTTCCGGCCTCATAATAACTGCATCTCTTTGAGATTGATTAATGTGAGTCTGTCTGCCCCTGAGAAATGATGGGGCCAGTCTCGGAATACCGACTGAACCCATTTCCTGACTGTCCATTTTAAACAGAACCTGGGCAGCATGTCTCTGAGATGTGGGTGGTGATGACAGTGGCCAGGGCTGTCATCGTGTGAGAGCTCCTGCCAGGAGCAGCGGCTGCTGGGCCCTGTGGCTTACTTCATTCTTCTCATGCCTCTTTGAAAAGGCCAAGCCTTCCCAGCTTTGGAAGCTGATGAAAAACCCTGCTCTGCCGCAGACACTGCAGATTTCCTGAATTCAGAGGGCCCTTCTCAGGTTTCCTCTGCTTTCTCTAGGAAGGGCTTGGCTGCCTAAGCCACTCCCTGGGGCTGGGTAGGGTTTCCGTGACCCTGGTGGCTAAAGCATGAACAACCCTACTTCTTCCAGGCTTCAGCCAAAACTTAGTGCAACTGTTTCTCCTTTTGTATTGCAGGTACCTTTTGTACCTGCAAATTAAAAGAGATATATTTCACGGCCGGCTGCTGTGTTCCTTTTCCGATGCTGCCTACCTGGGTGCCTGTATCGTGCAAGGTAAGTCTGGCCACAGCTCGCCCTGCCCCACCATTGCACTGCAGAACTCTGGGTGTCAGAGCCTCCCTTCTCCCCTACTCCCGCGCATCCTGCCCGAGCCTGTGGTAGGAGGCCAGGCAGGCTGGCCACTTAGCAGCAGACCCCTTGCTCACCTTCCCTCCCGTGCAGTGGGTGCTGGCGGGAGGGTGGGCTGAGATGCTCACAGGGGCCTTTGCAAAATCACAGTCCTTTAAGACCCCAAGACAGAGTCATAGGCTCTCTTTCAAAGGGGCTGGAATGAATGCTTTTATAAGAAGCTCTAAAGGGATGTGAGGTGCTGTGTATTCTGAGGTCCATCTGCCCACTGTGGGGCCCAGTGGGCATATTGAGGGGCAGGGGGGGTGGGGGCAAGTACATGCAGGAAGGTAGGTGTCCAACAAGGGAGTCATCCTGTAAGCATTTTCATGTATGTGTATATATATTTCCATGTGTGCATGTCATACATGTGTACATGCCATTGTGTCTAATTCCTCAGCTTTTCTAGCCATGGAACGTGATGAGGAGAGCACCAGGCCCATAACGGGTCAAACATCAGCTTGAACCTTCCTCCCCACATCCTGGCTATTTCACCAAAGGCCAATCACTTACGCTCTTTAGGCTTCGGTTTCTTCATCTATTAAATTGGCTAGTGGTCCTCCCTCCGTGGCTCTGTGATCACATGAGGCCACTGCACCAGGTCAGGAGAAGCACAGGCCCATCAGAGGTGCTGCTGCTCTTTTTAGGGTGGGGACAGTGGGAACCAGCTAATACATCGACCCGGGTTGGCTTCTGGATGTTTCTGTCTTGTAAGGAAAGTGGTTTGTGGGAAGGAGGCCTCTGCGGCCTGAGGCAGCACATGGCAGGGTAGGTGGCGAGTGGCTCAGGTGTGTTGGTCCCCTGGGCCAGCTGGGAGGCACCTGGCCTGGGGACCCAGATGATCCAGCCATTTGTAGCCTGAATGTTAACAGACATGTTTGTGAGAGAGGAGGGGAGGGAAGGGAGGGGAGGGAGGGAGGAAAGGGAGAAGAGAGAGAGAAAGAAAGGGAAGGGAGAGAGGGAGAGGAGAGAGAGAGGGAGAAAGAGGAGAGCGAGAGAGAGGGAGAGGTATGACTGAGTCAGTCTTAGGATGGATCTGGAATAAGAAAGGAGCTCATGAAGGCCCATAGGCTGCTCAGTGGTGACAATTGTCTGCCTGTCACAACACTAAGCCTCATTCACTGTGGGAGAAACCTATCTTTCCCTGGGGATTTCTCACTGGTCCACCTCTGTCCCTGTGGGACGCCTTGTCTATGAAATAGTTCCTTTGTCCCCATTCCCAGGTGTGTTTGGTCTGAGAATTGTGAAGTGGGTGTATGTGTTGTTTTCCCCCCTTGCCTAGCTGCAGCCTAGTGCTGGGTAGCAGATTTTGGCAGAAGCGTTAAAACCCTCAAGGATATTTCAGCTTAAAGTGGTAGAACCACAGCAGTACTGTGATGTTCCCATCATAGTCCTTGCATCTGCTCTGAGGTGGGGTATACGCTTCTGGAAGCTTCCTCTCTTACCTCAGAGTAAAGGGCTGTTAAATCCCAGAGTTCTCTTCCCCCGGGGGGAAGACTGCACATTCTGAGGCAGGGTGCACTGTCTTAGGTTCAGAAAGAGGGAATCGATGCTAATACAAGCAACAGACCAGCATATGAGGATTTCAGAATGCATTTAAGCATTAGTGAATTATCTTCAATTCTCCACGGATGAGCTCAATATAGATCTGTAATGGAAAGCTCTGCGTCCTGTTTTCTGTTTGAAGTAAAGCCACGAAACCTCCATCCAGACAATCAGGGCCCTATTTTCTCCCTCACTGCGGTTACCACTGACCACACGCACACAGACGTGGTGGAGAAAGTAGAGGGGGAAATGGATCGCTAGGCCTCCGAAGGACCTTTTGGCTCTCAAATGCACTGGTGTCTGTGGTCATTTGTAGCAAATCCAGTAAAAGTGGTTCATAAAGTTCTTGAGGCTGGGGTGAGCGCTTCAGCAGCTCTGGAGGTCCTTTACAAATGCAGATAAAGATGGGCTTTGTCAGTAGTGCTTTGCTTCCAGAGCAATAGGGAGGGTGGAACACATGACTAGCAACCCGGAGGCTGTGACTCGTCATTGTCTTGTTTGCTAACGCTCTTTTAAGGAGTATGTTTTAAGTTTCAGTAGATTCTGAGTGAATCAAAACAGCCAATCACGTATGCATACTGAATACATAAGCATATTCAATACATGCATTTTCTATCGTAACACAAATTGCAAAACAAACACACAAAATCCTTGGGGTCTATTTATGTCCTTTCTTGGTAAAAATATCTTTTCTTTTCTTTTTTACAAAACAGCACCGTGGAGGGATTGAACTTGTCTCCTCTGACTGGTGTGTTTAACTCTTGGGAAGTCTTGACTCCTGCTAGATCTTCAGAACTCAGCTCAGATGTCCCTTTTTCTGAGAAGCCTTCCCGGACTAGTCTATCTAAAGTAGCTTCCCTCCCACACATCGTTCTTTCTTACACCCTTGTTTCCTTGTCTCGCAAGCACTTAATGCTGACATTATCTTATGTTGTTTTGGGCTTACTGCGTGTTTCCTCCTATGTAGAATCTAATTCCATGGGAGCAGGATCTGGGTGCCATTTTCACTGCAGTCTTCTTGTGTTGGGCACACAGCAAGTTCTCCACTAAACATGTTAAATGCATCAGGGCACTTGCCTGAATTGCACCAATGTGTGCTTTCTCTCTGTACTTGGGAAAGATTGGTTGGTTGCCTGCTTGTAACAGAGAGAACAGCCTAAAGGAATGGTAAAATGTTTTATGAGTTGTCTCTTTCAACACCCCCCAACTCTTTTTGAAAATTAAAACCTGCATCCCTGCCCAAAGCCAGTAATCAGAGGGGCAGGAGACTGACCTTTGTTCTTTGTACCATAGGAGATGACTCAACAAAATTGTCCTAACAGAGGTCAGGGCAGAAGTCATGAGATTGTCTTCATTGGAGATGCTACAGTTAAACAGCAATAGCCAGAAGCTGAAAACTCCCTTTAAAAGCTCTGTATTTCTGCTTATAGATAGGACAATGGTACTTTAAGATGGCAGTCTCCCATCCTCCACATTGGCTGACAAATTAACAGACTTCTCTTTCCTTTTCCTCAAACCACTTGTACTCATTCTTCTGATGTGGCCTCAGGCCCCAGGGACAAGTGCTGAACTTTTGGTAACATGCTGGGATGATATTTACTACCTCATTCATTTATTTGCTTGTGTGTTCTCCAAACATTTATTGAGCAGCTGCTAGGGGGCAGGCACTGCAATACAAAGTCCCTGTGCAGAGACAGACAAGTTAACACACCACTGTGATGATGTGTTCATGGCTATACAGAGGGACACACAGGTCTGGTCCCTGCCATGAGTGCTCTAGAAGGGCCTCTGGCCCAGCAAGGGTGGGTCAGGGAAGGCTCCTGAAGGAGTTGACCCTGGGGCTAGAACACCCTACATCTGGAACTCTTCTGGAATGAGTCGTCTGCAAACCAGGGAAAGCCTGCTGCCCTTTAGACTCTCCATCTCTGATCTTACTCACCCAACTGCTTTAAACTCTTTGGATTTTTCTCTTAGAATTGAATTCTCTCAGAAAAGTACTAGAGCCCATTTCAAACCACAGGTGATCCGGTGTGCTATATGTCATTTGTCACAGCTGGACTTTCAAAGTCATGTGTGGGAGAGAGAACCCCAGCTGCTTACCCAACTCCTTTTGGTATGAAAAGCTAGAAGTCTTCATTCATTCAAAAACTGTCCTTTGCTCAAGGGGAGATCAGAGTTAGAGACAAGCTTTCAGGGGTGAGAGAGCAGGGCCTGTGATGGGGATGGTGTTGATTTTCACCTTGTCAGCAACCTTGGGTTGTCTTTATGGCATTTTCCAGGCTACTCACTTACAGCTTTTCACTGCACAAGTCCATTGTACTTGAAAAGTTTTCCTGGAAACAGCTGTGCTGCTCACAAACAATGCCCTCCCTCACCAATCACTCTGCAAGCTGATATTTGCAGTGAAGATGACCCAGTTTCCTATTGGTAGTCCATTATCCCATCACCTATGGAAAATGGGGGCATTGGGTTATTCCATCTCCGAAATATTTAGGCCAATAGCCAGCTCACAGGGGTGTGTGTGTGTGTGTGTATAGTTAGGCATGTTATGTTATTTGTTTTGAACTTAGGTTGAGTTAATCATCAGTTCATGGCCCACTGTCATCATTGGTCCCTGTGGGCCCATCTGTTGATTGATTGATTTCCCTTTCTCCGTTATTGCCAAAGGCAACAACTGGGTCCTTATATATCTTTGTTTTTTCATATATCCTTATAAAATGATTAATATTGTTTATTGTGTATATACTTTAAAATTTTATAAATTAAGTGGGCTGTAGAATGCATTTTATTCCTTCCCCTTTCTTGTGCCCAGGACACTGATTTGGGGATCTGTCCATGTTGCTGGGTACTCATCTATTTTGTTGCTTTTAACTGCTACAGAGTGTCCCGTAGGGTGGGACTCTCACGTTTTACATGTCTGTCCCACCAACAGTGAACACTCAAGTTACCTCCAACTTCTTACTATCATAATTGATGCTATGATAAAAAAAAAAAAATCTTGGAAATATCCTTTTGGCACCCAGAGTTTAGTTAGGATAAATGCTTAGATGTGGGAGTGCTGGTCATAATATTTGACTAAATACTCCCACCTTGCTCTCTAGAAGAACAACATGCATCTAGGATCCCCCAGAAGTGTGCAAGTGTTTTCATTTCCTCACATCTCTGCCAATTTCTTAGTTTTTGGCCAAGTTATAAAGTGACGTCTTGTTTGGTTTGCACATCTCTGATTGCTAATGAGTTTGAACATCTTTCCCTACAACGCTCTGCATTTCTCCTTCTGTGAATTGTCTATTCATATCCTTCAACCATTTCTGTGTTGGACTTCTGCCCATTTTTTAAATTAATTTTTTAGGACTTTCTTGTTTATTGTAGATATTAGTACTTGTCAGCTTTAGATTTTGTAAGTATATTCTTTCAGTTCATCATCTCTCTATCACCTTGATTATGATGCTCTTTAATAAGCAGAAATATTTTAATTTTGGTATGATCAAATTAATCAATTCTCCCTTGTTATTGATTATATTTTGGGTCTTATTTTAAAAGTCCTTCCTGCTGTGGTATACATCCTAGGTTGTTTTAAGAACTTTATAATTTAATCTGTAGTTTTCTTTTTTATGTTGTTGTGTCTTTTTCTGGCTTTGGTATCAAGGTGACACTGGCTTTGTAGAATGAGTTGGGGAGGATTCCCTCCTTCTCAATGTTATGGAATAATTTCTGCAGTATGGATATTGGTCTGTAGTTTTCTTTTTCTGGAGAACTCTGTAATTTGAATTTTGGTAAGAAGATTTAAAGAGCTTTGTTTTCCTCCTGGGTTTGTCCTTTTGCAGCCACTAGATGGTTTGACAGTGAAGGGACCATAGATACAAATTACAGAGCTGGGTGTGATTTTTCAGCTGGATCTGTGTGCTCAAGGCTTACAGATTTTTATCGACTTCAAAGTCATGTTGGAGATCAGGTTCTTCTAATACAGTTTCTCCACCATCTTTAGTCTACCTTCCTGGGCGGTATCCTCTGTTTCTGCCTGGGATACTTGCTTCTGGTCCATTTTCCTTAGCAAGCTTGTGGAATCAGTAGAAAGCACGATCATGGCCAATATCACATTTGTCCCTCCAGGCTGTGGTCCACATACCCACTTCTACTCAGCCTTCTGGATGCTCAGAGATGTGTAAGCATTTTTCTTTTATCCCTGAAGATCCTCTGGAGATGCCCTGTGTTAGAACCCAGCAACAACTTTATTTTGCTATGCTCTTCCATACTTAGATACAGACCCTTTAAGTTGAACAGGAATCCTTTTGTTTTTAAGTGTAATTTCCTTGAATTCTTTCGTGCTGTGATTTTTCATTGAATAAGCCACACCGCACAAACATCGTGCAGCTCCAGCCGGGGAATTCCAGGACTCAGAGAACATCAGCTGTGAAAGGGACCTTGAGGAACATCTACTGGTTTCCAACTAGAGTTGGTACCACCCTCCCATCCTGGGGAGTATTTGGAAATATTGGGATCATTAAAATTTTTTTTTAGATGTAAAAATTTTAGAATTGATGAACATCATATGTATTCATAGTGTTTAACATGATGTTTTGAAGTATATATACATCATGCAATGGCTAAACTGAGCTAATTAACATGTACACAACCTCACATACTTATCATTTTTTTTTTTGGTGGTGGTGAGACCACCTAACAGCTACCCTCTAAGGGATTTTCAAGTATGTAATACCTACTTACTACTGTAGTCACCGTGTTTCACAATAGCTCTTTTGAAGGTATTTCTTTTGTCTAACTGAAATTTTGTATCCTTCGACCAACTCCTGGGAGGAGGCAGTTTTGATAGTCACCATGACTGTATATGCTACTAGCATTTAGTGTCTGAAGGGTAGAGGTACTAAATGTCCTGTAATTCCTTAGAAAATATCAAATACTAAAATTGTCCAGCCCCTAAAATGCCAACAGTGCTCCATTGAGAAACAATGATTTAAATTCCTTTATTATATGAAGAAAATGAGACCCAGAGAAGGTTCTCCAGTGCCCAAGCTCACACAGCTAGAGCTGCATTGCAATGTGAGCTTCTAGACATGCAGGCTGTGGTCTTACCACAGGCACAAATACATTTTGTTGGGTGAGCTCATTCCAACTTCTTCTTTGGATGGCAGGAGACATTCCATATGCACCCTGCTCATGTTACTGTTTTTGATCTTTCTCTTTCTCTTTATTTTTTCCTGGTTGCAGCTGAGCTCGGTGATTACGATCCTGATGAGCATCCTGAGAATTACATCAGTGAGTTTGAGATTTTCCCCAAGCAGTCACAGAAGCTGGAAAGAAAAATAGTGGAGATTCATAAAAATGAACTCAGGTAATAATGGGCAGACATTTGCAATAATGATGAAGGTAAGACAGTATTCTTACTGCAGGGAATGTGTAAGTCAACAGAGCAATGTTTCTGGGCACTGCCAAGGACGCCCTAGTGTCCTCCATCAGTAACAATCTCACTAGTGTGGGGTCCCTGGGGTGGCAGTTTATGAACCATCAGCAGTTATTAGAGCCATATATTTTCTTAGACATGGGCTTCTAACCACCCTGAGTTTCTGAAAATGAGATCTTGGGTAAATAAGTAATCCTTTCTAATTCGAAGTTTGCATTATCCTTTCCTGGCCGGTGGCCATTGCTGGAAGCATTGACTCCAAGTAGAGTAGACACCATTGACAAGGTTCCCTTTGCTAAGCTGCTGTCAAGATGACAGATTGAGCATCTGCTCTTCCGTTTCTCATCTGCGATGCTTCAGGATGATAACCATGGAGTAGTAGTGGTAGAATTGGCAAAATCACTTCCAGTATTCAGTATGTACCAGACACTGTCTAAGCACTCAGCACATATTGACTCATTTAGTCCTCACAAAAACCTAGGAGATAGGTTATTTGTTATTCCCATATTACAGATGAGCGAACCAAGGCACAAAGTCAAGCAACTCACTCAAGGTCACACAGATAGTAACTGTCAAAGCCAGGATTTGAATTCAGGCAGCCTTGGTCTAGAGCCTGTGCTCTTGAGCACTAGGTGATGCCTCCACTCTGCATAGGCCACTGGGAATAAAAGGAAGCATGCAGGGGAACCACTGCCTACTCGGAATTCACGTAACTCGGGCATTCTAGGCTATAGCTAGAATTTACATCCTGTGCAAACCACAGAAGAATTCTTTCTGGTAATAATAGCAAGCATGGGCAGTGTTATGACAAGTATTGATGAAGAGCTGCAAGAGCTGAGATGCTTCCATCCTCTGGGCCTCTGGTAATTATAAAGAAAATAGCATCTCTGGATTATGAATTCTGGAACAAATAACGGTCCCCTTGTGAGGAGTGCTCGAGCTCCCTACTTTATGCAGGCACTCCCCCTTCTGGTGAATCTGAAGAGTCTGTGCGAGTGCTTTAAAGGTGCTGGCTTATTTCAGCTTGGAAAAGATGGCCCTTATTCTTAGAGATAGAGAAGATTAGACCTCAAAACGTTGTATTTATTTCTGAAAGCAACAGAACATCTATATGGGAAATTTTAGAGTATGGTCTCCTAATGAAAAGCTGTGGTGAAAATACATGAAATTCTCACTACTCTTCTGCCATTTTGGAGACAGGCGTGCTGGAGGTAAACACGAAGTTCCAATGTTCCTGCAGAGGGGTTTGTGGCACACAGGGTCCTAGGGGTCACAGGGTGGGAACCCTTCAATGAAGGAGTGGCATCCTCTGTTTGGATTGGTAGGAGATGGGAATGGAGGAGTCTTCTGTGATGCAAATTTGTAGGGCCTCAAATGCTTGGCACATACGATAATGACAAACATTCATTGAGCACTTGCTGGATGCCAAAAAATTGTGCTAAGAGTTTGGCATGCATTATCCCGCTCAGTCCTCTCGAACTCTGTGAGGTGGGTACTACTATTGTTCCCAGTGTGGGATGACGAAAGTGTAACCTGGGGTGGTTAAAGAACTTGGGCTGTCAGGCAGCAGCAGAGTCAGGACTTGAACCCTGACTTACCTAACATTGGCACCCATGCTCTTATTCCTGTGCTGGGCTGTTGAAAAGGATCAGGTAGTCAGCTGGGGGTTGCACAGTGATCGTCATGTCAGTGGTGCCTGAGGATGGAGACCCGGGGCAGGAGGACCAGTTCGTGATTTCTGCCATCCAGGCGAGAAATGCTAAGGACCTGAAAAAGAATAAGAGGAAGAGAAATAGAAAGGAGAAGTCTTGGGAGACATTGCAGCAAGGCTTAGTGGCCTACTGGATTTCATGAGAAAATGAGTGAATCAAAGAAGATACCATATTGTTTTGTTAACACCAGAAAGCTGTATGTTAGACCCTGTGCCAGCACATGGGTTTGTTGATATCCATGAAAATGGTCATCATGTGCTCAGGGCTTTAGTCAGCCACAGTTTATTCATCTGGGGAGGAAGTTCCCTGGTTTGAGCCAAGCTGCCATTTATGGCACACGTGGCTATGCATGTTTGTAACATCCAGGAAGCCCTTGCGAAGAGGTTGAAGTTGTATGTCTGATGATGACACTGCCAGGAATGATGTCACATTGCAAGGACAGCTTGAAGGGGTGTTTTCAAGCTGTCCTGTATATTTGCTCATTCTCCCCAAGTAGTCCTGGATTTCGTTCTGCATCACACATCACAGAGAGATTTCAGGTTTGGAGCGGAAGACAAGAAGAGCAGAAGCAGCTGATGGTGCAAGGGGAGAGGCGCTTTCTGAGACAGATGGGAAACCTGCTGCAGAGGCTGTAGGTGCTTCGGGGCCTCTGCCAGCCCTTTGCTTACAGGTCAAGAAAGTGTTATCCTTCTTACGTGGGGAGTTGGGCCTACAGTTGGATTGCTCTGCAAACCTGGCAGTGCCAGGAGGACTCATAGATGGAGGAGACCCGCGTGAGGCTGCATGGATGCGTGGCCACCCCGCTCGCCAGTGTTATCCCATGACCTGCCCACACTGCAGAGGGATGGTTTGCAGCCACTGAGCTGCTGTTTCAGAGACTTCCTGAGAGGACTCCAGTTGGTCTTTGTTGGGGTTTGAGGGGCCTGATAAATAACCTTCTTCTTCCTGCGGGGTTTCTGAAGTAGTTGAGAAAGAAAACAAAATAGATACTCAAAACATGAGCAGAAATAGTGAGGAATTACAGTGGCATAAGCATGCTCACCTGGGCGGAGGTGGTTTCATAACTTTCTCCCAGAGTTTTTATTGATTGGAATCCTTCTGCTCCTATGCTCTCTGAGGAAGGGGCAAAAGTTGCCATTCTTGGAAGAAAATTAATCAGTGAGAAAGAAGAACTTCCCTCTGTGGGAGGTTACACACTGCTTGGAGAGAGAGAGAGAGAAAGAGAGAGAGAGAGGGAGAGGGAGAGGGAGAGAGAGATGAAAGATACTCCTAGGAGTTTTACAGTGCGCAAAAATAGAAGACTAAGATTTTAATAAGAGTTTCCATGGCCTAAATTAGATGTCTTTAAATGTTTAAGAGAGTAATGAGTAAAGATTAAAATTCATGCCTGGATCACATTTTCTTCCTTAAATATGCCATATCTTTGGCTGTACTGGAGAGTAGAGAGAAATCACAGTTTTGCAAATATAATAGCATATTATAGTCATTGATCATAACTCTGTATCAGTCAAGATAAGCTGGATTTTGCTGAGAAAACAAACAACCCCCAAAGCTCAGTGCCTGAAAACAAGAAAGGGTCTTTCTTTTTCTACTCGGCGTCCACCAGAGGTCAGCTGGGGGGACTCTGCTCGTCATGGTCACTCAGGAAAGTCAAAAGCTTGAATTTGCCAGTTGCTGAGCCAAAGGGAAAAGAGAGCTCTGGAAGGTCGCACCTCAGCTTGGACACGTCACTTCTGCTTACAGCTCTCTGGTCCAGACCAGTCCCGCAGTCCTGCCCAATTCTATCAGGTGTCCAGAAGATGGTGCAAGATGGGACAGCTAGAAAATAGCTCCTGATGGCCTTCACAATCTCATTGACTAATAGAGTTGTTTTCATTTTTTTAAGTGAACTTTATGTTTTAAGAGAACTTTAGGTTCACAGCAAAATTGAGGGGAAGGCACAGAGATTTGCTCTATACCTCCTTTCCCTACAGATGCATAACTCGGGTCGTTAGCAATATTCCTTGCCAGAGTGCTACAGTTATTATAACTGATGAACCTACGTTGATACATCATAATTACCCAGAGTCTATAGCTGACATTAGAGCTTGCCCTTGGTGTACATTCTATGGGTTTGGACAAAGGTATAGTATCATATCATTATAATATCAATACCATGATAGTAAAACAAGGAGTCAGTTTCACGGTCCTAAAAATCATGACTCCCTCTCCCTAACCCTTGGCAACCACTGATCTTTTTACTGTATCCACAGTTTTGCCTTTTCCAAAATGTCATAGTTGGTATCGTACAGTATACAGCCTTTTCAGATTGGTTGATTCTCTTCTATTTCTGGTTCATCTAGCTAGAGGTCTGTCAAGTTTGTTTACCTTTTAAAGGAATCAAGTTTTTTTCCACTAATCCTTTGTATTGTTTTTTTGGTTTCTATTTTGTTTAGCTTTGCTCTGAGCTTTGTTATTTCTTTTCTTTTTCTCTCTGTTGGCTTTGGGTTTGGTTTGTTCTTCTTTTTCTAGTTCCCTGAGATGTGACATTAGGTTGTTAATTTGTGATCTTTCTGTCTTTTTGATGTGAGTATTTAAGGCTATGAATTTCCCTCTCAATACTTTTTCTGTATCCCATAGATATTGGATGCTTGTGTCATGATTATCATTCAGTTAAGAAATCTTTTGATTTCCATCTTAATTTCACCGTTGACCCAAGTGTCATTCTCAGCAGTTGTTTGTTTAATTTCTATGACTCTGTGTGGATTTGAGAGCTGCTCTTGAAGTTGATTTCTGGTTTTATTCCACCGTGATCTGAGAAAATACACAGAGTGATTTTGATTTTTCTGAATTTGCTGAGACTTGTTTTGTAGGCTAACATATGATCTGTCTTGGAAAATGTCCCATATGCTGATGAGAAGAATAGATACTCTGTAGCTTTTCAGTAGAATGTTTTGTAGATGTCTGTTAGTTCTATTTGCTCTAGGGTTCTTTTTAAGTCCAGAGTTTTTTTGTTGATCTTTTGCCTCAATGATCTGTGCAGTTCTGTCAGTGGAGTGTTGAAATCTCTAACAATTATGGTATTGCTGTTTATTTCTTTGCTTAGAGGTAGCAGTATTTTATTTATGAATATGGAAGCTCCTGTGTTAGGTGTATATATATTTAGAATTATTATATATTCTTGCAGAATTGCCCCCTTTATCATTATATAATGACTGTCTTTGTCTTTTTTTTTTTAAACCATTGTTAAAGTCTATTTTATCTGATATGAGAATAGCTACTCCTGCTCACTTTTGGTTTCCATTTGCATGGAATATTTTTTTCCGTTCCTTTACCTTGGGTCTGTGAGTATCCTTGCAAGTTAGATGGGTTTCTTAGAGATAACAGATACTTGGGGTGTGTTTTTTCATCCATTTAGCCAGTCCATATCTTTCAAAAGGAGCATTAAGACCATTTACATTCAATGTTAGTATTGATATATAAGATACTGTTGTGTTCATCATGTTGAATGACACCTAGTTGATTTGTTTTCTGCCTTGTTACTGTTTCTTAAGGGCTGCCAGCTTTAACTTATAGGTGTTTTTACGTTAGTGGCTATTGATTGTTCTTTTCCATATATAAAGCATTTTTAAGCATTTCCTGTAGGGCAGGTTTAGTGGTGACAAATTTCCTTAGTGTTTGCTTGTCTGGCAAAGACTTTATTTCTGCTTCATTTATGAAACTTAGTTTTTCAGGATACAAAATTCTTGACTGCAGTTATTCTGTTTAATAAAACTAAAAATGGGACCCAAATCCCTTCTGGCTTGAAAGGTCTCTGCTGAGAGGTCTGCTGTTAGTCAGATGGGGCAAGTACCTTATTGCTTTTGTCTCTCAACTTGTAGTATTTTCTCCTTCATTTTGACTTTGGTCAGGGTGATGACTATATATCTTGGTGATGTCCTGTTTGCTACAAATCTTCCAGGTGTCCCATGACTTTCTTGTATCTGGATATCTAAACCTATAGTGATATCAGGGAAGTTTTCCTCTATTATCCTCCCAAATATTAATAGTTTTTTCATGCTTATTGCTTTTTCTTCTTCTCCCTTAGGGATACCTATAATTCTTATGTTAGTTTGCTTTGCATAATCCCATACTTCTCTCAGTGATTGTTCATTGCTCTTTTTTTTTCTGTATTTTTTACTGACTGAGTTATTTTGAAATCCTTGTCTTCAAGCTCTGAAATTCTTTATTCTGCTTGGTCTAGTTGGTTGTTAATGCTTTCTGATGTATTTTGAAATTCCCTAAGTGACTATTTAATTTCATTTCTTTAATTTCTGTTACCTCTTTTCTAAGGTTATCTATCTCTTTAGTGAATTTTTTTTCACATTTGGAACTATTTTTTGGTTTCTTTGAGATGGTTTTCTACCATCTTCTCAATTCCATTCACTTTACTTACCATTCATAATATGAGTTCCATACCTGTCATCTCAACAGTTTCTTTTTGGTTAGAGCTTATTAGTGGAGAGCTATTGTGATACTTTTGGGGTGATGAGACAGCCTGTCTTTTCATGTTGCTGGAGTTTTATGCTGGTGCCTTCTCATCTGGGGCCACTTTCCTCAGCTCAAAACAGATAGCAGATATGGTACACCTGTTCTCCTCTGCTGGGACCTCTGTTGCTCAGTGAAGACAGGGATGAGTTCCTGGATGATGTGCTTGGATCCTATTCCAGAAGCTTGACCAAGCAGGAGTGGGGTGGATGTGCTGTGAGCCTTTAACACTGCTGTTCTGCTGCATCTCCCCTGTTCCCCTGTGGTTGTCATGGAGCCACTGTGGCAGGGCTGCCTTCTGTTGCCAGGTGTGCATACGAGGGAGAGCCGGCCAACAGGATGGGGTGTATGATGCAAGGGATGGAGAAGGTCTGCTGGGCACAGAGCCCACGTGTGCAGGCCTGGGCAGCCAAGGCATGTGGGCTGTGCAAGGTCCATGCAAGGTGCAGTGTAAGGCTTAGCAGATGCTCAGATTGTAGTGGCCCCATAGACCCACAGGGCATGGGGCAGAGTGGCCCCCCATGTGGAGCGGGTCAGCAAGTCATAGCTCACAAGTGGGGTGGAGTGGAACCCCTGGACAGAGCAGACCTGTGGGGCAGGGCACTTACTAAGGTTGGAGCAGGTCTGCAGGGTGCCGCACTCACATGCACAGGCCAGGGCAACCATGGGGTGGGGCAGCGCACACACAGGATGTGGTGCCCAGGACTCCTGTGCAGAATGGTGCAGGTCCATGGTGTGCAGACTGCCCAGATGCAAAGGCTGCAGCTGGGCTGGCTTTTGTCCTGCTCCGGGCCTTTCAGGCGGCGGTGGCAGTGATCCAGCTGCCTTGGCAGTGGGCAGTGGGTGCCGAGGGCTACAGGCACATGCTCTGCCCAGGTCCTGTGGGAAGTGCGGTTGAGCAGGGTCACCTAGGCCACAGCAGTGGGTGCTTGGCCCTTGGTCTCCTGCTCTGCCCAGAGTCCCCAGTGGTGGTGGCAGTGACAGCAGAGGTGCACATCACCTTCCCCCGCAGCACATGTGAGTGCCAGGATTCCCCACTCCCTCCCTGCCTGGTGGAGGGAAGGGGCAGGCTGAAGTCACAGATCTGACCTCTGGGCAAAAGTAGCATTCTGAGGATGGGATGCTACACTGGTGCCATTTGCAGCACCCAGGACTCACAAGCCTGCAATCCCTTCTCTGCAGGGCAGTGCAGCTGCACAGCCTCTAGTCAGGTCTCTATCTCTAGGAGGCCTGCTGCAGTGGGGGGCCCTGCCACTGTGCAATATCCTCAGAGGAAGCATGGAGCCTGGGCCTTTCTCCTCTTTCCCTTTCCCATGTGTGGGCGCCTTCCCTAATTACCTCCAGTCCTGCTGAGCAGCTCATCCCACTTCCACCTTCTTCACTTCACTCCTACCTCCTCTCCGTGGATTCCCAGGGCTCTTGCTCAGACGACTGATGCAAAGGTGGGTATCTGTGCACCATTTGATCCTCTCTGTGAGAGTGGCGTTGTGCAGGCTGCGTCTAGTCTGCCATCGTGGCCTCCCTCCTTCAGCTAGTCTTACCTCCCTCTCATCACCAGTTCATCAGGTTTGTCATTAGAGACAAAGACATTTGCATTAACTTCAGTCTTAGGTCATCAGCTTTTACATATTCAAAAAGCTCAATTGGTGGTAAAGTTGTTTTGATGAAGTATATTCCTTGCCCTTAAGGAGCAGAAAATAATTCAGTTCACCACCGCTGTAATGATCCAATGCAGCGAGGTTTGTGCTGGAAGCAATAGTGATGCAATATCTTCCACAAAGAGTCATTATCTCTATTTCTCAAAATTCACATTCTTTGTAAATCATGTGCCATGGCTTTCCAGTGAGGAGTTATAGTTTAAAAAATGTCTAGCTTTCTAGAAATAAATGTCCTAACATGAAAAATTACCTCTACCTGTGCTTCTGATGAATAGGTCACAAGGGCCCCCTTAGGAAATGCTTTTGTCAGTTTTGAGAAGAGTGTTTATTGTGTAAAAGGAAGATGGGAAATGTCCAATTATTTTACAACCCCAATCTCTCTTAAGGTGTACTTTCTGTCATCTCTCTTCCCTCTCCCTGTATCCTTCTGCTTCCTGAGCCCCTTCCAAATCCCTAAAATCTCACTCCCTAATAGGGCATCAAATCCATTTGCATTTTCTGTTACTCTTTGAAGGAATGAATGGAAAGACGAAATCTTTAGGTTTCCTTTAGGAATGAATGGAAAGATGAAACCATTTGGCGTCACATGCTTTGCCTGTAAAAACTAAATTCTTGCATTGTGTGTCCTAGAGTCAGGGACATTTCTAGGGAGGGAGGTGCCAGGGACAAGTGGTGGGCACACCTGAGCCATTAGCATTTTTTATACAGGTGAAATCTGGCTAAAGTGTCTTGAAGGGAGAAAGAGCAATGTCGCCAATGTGCAACGTGGCTCTAAAGAGGGAGGGAGGGGTTGTCTTCAAAGTAGGAGCCAGCCGTTACTTAACACATTCTCTGATTATGTGATTCTAACTTACGCATAGGGTGAAAGACCCTTTGAACTTTCAATGAGACTATAGCAATGCATTTATTCATCCATCCTTCTATCCATCCACAATTCATCCAGACATCCATGCACCTTTCCATCCTTCCATTCATACAACAAACACTTATTGAAGGACAGCTTTGCATCGGGCACTGTAGCATGTGGAATGGCCTAGCCCAGATTTTCCACTGCTTCAGCCCCAAGCTGGGGTCCCCTTCATTATCCACACTCCCCCATGGCCTCATGTTTTGAAAGATTTTATCTATATAATGATATTCATGAAGCAACAATTAATTTGCTTCCTAATTTTTAATAGTCAAAGACAGCTACAACCACCACTCAGAGCCTTTGACTATCAAGAGGTCAGTAGCCAACAGCAAAGAAATTCGACAGCCAGTTGCTACACTTGAGGGATCCTTGGAGTCCAAGGCAAGGGTTATAAAATGACAGTCCTTGGTCTACATATTGACCAAGATGTATGTACTTTGGGGGCCAGCTAATAGTTTAAAAAATGTATTCAGTTGCCACATAGTTCCAGCTTTGCTTGCAACGTGGGGATTTGATCACATTATGCTCTGACTTCCATGTGGCAATACTCAGCAGCAGTGCTTCTTTAAAAGAGTCATTTGCTTTCTGAATTGCCACCATCCCTGCTCTGCCAATTCACCTTTTGCCTCCATTGGTGTTGTGTTTGCAGCCACCATCTTTTATAGTTGAGGAAACAGAGTTCTGAGAAATTAACTTACCTAAGGCTACACAATCAGGAAGCAATAGAACCTGACCTCAGTTTTCAGGCACTGTGCTCTAATATCTGTCTAAGTTGCTGCTCTCCTCTAAGCCTTGTCTCTGCGTGGCCCCAGGGCGTCACTACTATCTCCCTCATAGCATGGCAGTTACCCAGATTTGCAGTATTTTATCTAATGTTCTGCATAGAGATGGTCCCTAATGATCCCTAAGGGGTTTGAAAGAGATAATGCCCCTCTCTGAGTAAAAAATTGGGAATAACAGACTGGGGACTCTCCCTCCTTTCTATTTAGGGTATAGAAAGGCATGAGACATTGATCTCTCCTAACACCAAAATGGTACTAATAAGCTGGAAAAACTACAAAATCATATTTTTTGAGCCCATCTGAGGATGCAAAGGAACCTAAACATACTAAAATCGAGAATGTCCTTCCTAGAAGAGTTGTTTCCACTTCTGGTGGAGTGACTGGAGCAGGAGGAACGTGCCGTAGGTGGGGGTAAGGACAGCCAGCCAGGCCATTCGCCAGCAGGAGGTGCAGTCCCTCTGAGACACTTCCAGACCTCCAGTCAGGGCAGCGTGGCCCGTGCCCAGATGGCAGGGGACAGGACGACAGGGAGGAGAAAGATCTTTTGAAGTCTAGAGATCCAGGGATGGGACTGAAGAGCATGAGAGTCTCCCTGCAGCCCCCTAAGTCCTCAGTCATGCTGTGAAGCGTAGACAGCTCTCTGGAGTTTCGCAGATGTTGGGGACCCAAGTCCTGCTAACGGGCAAGTCCTGAAAGCATTCCCAAACATTTGAAGCCAGTGGTGAGGAATATATAAGGTTGCAACCAAGTTGCAGCAAAACATAATCTATCTCAAATTGATAATTTTACTTTTCAGAGTTAGGAGACCATTATATTGGTCCTAGAGCTTGTAGATCCAAATGGGTCAGAGGGAAACCAAACCCACCCCCTTGCCTGCCACCTGTGCTCAGAGCAGTCCAGGTCATTGCTGGAAAGATCCCCACCTCATTCCACAATGAATGTCTACTAATAATTTGCATTTCTTCTTGGGATGCTGTGTGTCATTGTACTCCATGTAATGGTCTGCTAAAGGAAGACCATTAAGAGAGATGGTTCCTCTTTGGCTAAATGTACTCAAGACTGGCAGAAGGGAGAGATATAGCTCAATACATAATTGCTTGACCTCACTTAATTTATTAAAAAAGCCTATCTTTGGAGAATTGTTAGCTCTTAAAAAAGAATTCAACTAATCACTGGTCTTTGCCTCTAAATGTCTCATTAGAGACACTGTTAATCTGAGCAGAACATTTCCTGGTGCAAGATTTAAAGGATAGAAAATCATTATTTTCCATTACCAGAGTTTTTTTCCAGAAACAAATGTCCAGTGGGAGATTCAAGGGAATAAAACCCCCACATTTCTATGTAATTGATCTTTGAGACTTCCTGAAAGATGGATCATTAAATGGTTTCTTCCTCGGTGAGTTGGGGGCCTCAGGAGTCTCCGGTGCTATCAGGGTCCCTGCCTTTCTCTTTTGGTTCTGATATTTTTACTTTCTCTGAGTGTTTGCAGTTAGCTCTTCCCTAGCCAGTGGAGGTGCTTTCCCTAGCCAAAGCACATGATGCCAACTTGAGGATGTTTATTTTAAAGATGGATGTGATGAGTATCTTGACATCCTTCCTGCTTCTTCTTCTCAGCTAGCATTTCTGACTTCAGTCACGTGCAGGGGCTTGCAAAACAACAAACGCTATTCTAATGGTGAGGACAGAACATGCCATGTGCCAGGCACTACTCTGACTGCTTTATGTTTGTCACCTGCTTATGCTTTATACCATGTCTTGGAGGTAGGTACTATTTTTGCCTTGGTTTTGCAGAATCCAACAGACATGGACCCTGTGGTTTCCAATTCTGTGTTCTGGTCCCAGCTCAAGTTTCAGCAGATCTTTTCTGTACTAGGCCAGCTATCATAGTAAATATTTTAAGCTTTGCAGAACACGCAATCTAAGTTGCAGCTACTCAATTTTGCCACTGTAGCATGATAGCATCCATAGACAATACACAAACAAATGGGTGTGACTGTGCTCCATTACAATTTTATTTATGGACGCCAAAATTTGAATGTCATATAATTTTCATGGGTCATGAAATGTTATTATTCCTTTGATTGCTTTAAACCATGTAAAAATGTAAAAACCATTCTTAGCTTGAGGGCCGTACAAAATCAGGCAGCAGTCCAGATTTGACCTGCAGGCTTTAGTTTTAGATTTAAATGGAGACATCTCTGTTCTCTAGTCAGATCTAAATATCAGTCGCTCGGAACGAATTGCTTTATTATAGATAAGATGCAATTTTTAGAATTTGAAAAAGTTTTCTTTTTTGTTAAATAAGAAAACGGTAGAAACATGTCATTTTGAAGTGCTGTGCCATGGTATCCAGAAGAGCAGGCAGATGGCTCTTGACCATAAAATGTTGGTACTGATGTTGGTACAAGCCCTGAAGAGCACTTTGGAACCAGGTCAACTTGCATTTGCACTTACTAACCATGTAACCTTGAGCAAGTTATTTTTGTCTTTGAGTGTCAGAATCCTCATCCATAACATGAAGATAAGAATTCTTCCTTTATGAATAGTAAGTGAAAAAAATATGTATATTTCTTGGCAGTCTAAAAACTCATCTGCTGCTTGGGTCTAGTAAAAGAACTCTGCATGTGTATCTGTTATGTTCAGGGTCCTTTTAGACTGTATAATATTTCATCCAGTAAAATATTAAAAAGGCAAAAATTGTTTCTTTTTTAATCATTACAAAATATATAATACATGAAACAGAATATAACAGAGTATGTATAATATTTGTATGATTTAAAGAATAATTGAAAAAACACCCATGGCCTCTAACTCTGTTTATGAATGAGAACATCCCCAGCTGCTCTGAAGTCTCCTATGTCCCCCTCCCAGACCACCTTTCCCCCTCCCCCATAGGTACACTCTTCTGAATTTTGAGTTGGTTATTCTCTTGTTTTGGTTTCATACATGTACTTCATACATATGTATCAGTAAACAATGTATTGCTTTACTTGTGTCTATTTTTACTTTCATATAATTGGACTCAAACTCTATTCTTGCATCTCATTTTTCCATATCAACACTAGGTTTCTGAGGTTCTTCTGCGTTGCTGCATACAGCCACAGGTCTTCATTTTCACTTCTGTATAATTAATTTTCTACCATATGAACATGCCATGTTTTATGTATCCATTGTCCTGTTGATGGACATTTCCAGGTTTTTGCTATTACAAAGCTACTATGGCTTCCTGAATAATTCGCAACCTAAGCGTGGAATTTTCTGGGCCATAGCATTTGTGCAACTCTAACTTTTCTAGGAAATGTCAGTGTGTTTGCTAAAAGGGTTGCTCCAGCTTACATTCACACCAACAATAGATGAGGGCTCCCAGTGCTTCATATCCTTTTTTTCTTTCTTTTCCTTTTTCCTTAAACTCTTCAAAGTTACGAAATAACGCAGTCAGAAAAGTGTACGAAGCATAAGTGTAAAGCTCAATAAATGATCACAAGGCGGGCATATGTGTCACCATCACCCAGGTCAAATAGACAATTGCAGTGCCTCCGAAGCCCATTATGCCCTTCCCGCTTTCCCAAAGGTAATCACATGTCTGACTTTTAACACTTTAGTTTCATTTTGCTCATTTTGGAAAGCCATAGAAATGGAATCATACAGTGTGTATTCATTTATGTCTGGTGTCTCAGTCCATTTTCTGTTTCTATAACTGAATATCAGAGGCTGGGGAGTTTATAAAGAAAAGAAATTTACTTCTTATAGTTTTGGAGGCTGAGAAGTTCAAGGTCAAGGAGCTGCATCTGGTGAGGGCCTTCTTGCTGAGGGGGACTCTCTGCAAAGCCTAGAGGCTCCGGGCAGCATATGGTGGGAAGGCCTGAGCATGCCGGACTGAATCTATTCATGAAGGCAGAGCCTTTGTGACTCAATGACCTCATAATACTGTTACATTGGGGGCTAAGTTTCAACGTAAGGGTAGGAGGGGACAAACACTTAAACCATAGCATCTGGATTATTTTGTTCAATTTTGTTTTTTTGTGATATTCACACATCTTGTTGTGTATAGCTTTAATTCATTTATTTGCATGGCTGAGATATCACTGGAAGATAGGAAACAGAGGGGATCCAGGCCAAACACATACACAGGGTAGGAGTGGTTCTGGGTGCTTCGGGCAATGGATACAAGTGGGCAACTGCATTGGGAGCAATTGGGCAACTTTGACCCCTTCCTCTGGTTTCCTTGTCCTGAGTCATGGGCAGCAGCAGGCTTAAGCTGCAGGTACCCTGCGTGTGGGCAACACCCAGAAGGAGGTAGAACTTCAGCCCCAAATCAAGATACTGACACACACACTCTTTCCATGTGGCACATCCCACCCTTCCCTAGAACCTTTGGAGGCCGCTGTGTTAAACAGATACTTCAAACATAAAGATGAGTGTCCAACCAAGAATCACCAAACACTTAAGGAAACAACAACTCCGTGAACGAGAGACTCTCAGTGCACACAAGGACCTTCACCAAGGAGCAGCATGAATGGAGCCAGCAGGATTGGACCTTAATAGAAAGGATGTGGTTGTTCTCAGAGGGAAAAGAGGAATTTATGTCCATGAAATAAGAACAGGCTGCTATTTCAAGATCCACATAGATATTACATCAGAAATTAAATATCTGATATTTTTAAAAACTTATAAATCAGATGAAAAGAGGAATGCACACAGCTGATGAAGATATCAGCAAGCTGCATGTTTGAAGTAAGAAATAATTCAGAATGTGGTACCAAAAGACAGAGATACAAAGAATGAAATATAGGCTAAAAGACTTGGAGAACAGACCTGGAAGTTTCAAAATCCATTTACTAAGGCCTCTCAGTCAAAGGAGAGAAGAGAGAGAGTGGTTGGGAGTGAGGGAGGAGGTGGGGAAGGGAGGAAAGGAATCAAGAAATGGTCAAAGAAAGATCAAGAACCCAAGTTGTCAGGTTAAAATAGTCCACACTGTGCCGATCATGGTGAATAAATAAAGATGCTCTGTAGACGTATCAGGGCAAAATTTCAGTGCACTAAGGGTACAGAGAAGACTTGAAAGGCTTTAGGGAGAAGGTAGAGGGGATGCTGTTTTGATTTAGAGGTGTGAGGACTCTTCTCTGTCCTGAGCGGGTGGGGGCTATCCGTCTCTGGGGAGGAGCTTGGGTGGAGGAAGATCTAATACTGCAATATAATTTTACATTTTGAAAGTAAAAATGTGTCTGTTGTTTCCCCTAGCAAACTCTTCTTGCTTGCTAAAGTTATATAATTATCCTTGGGAAAGGATTCAGATCCTCTAAAATACATGCGGGATATTAATGTTAGTCAAAGCGGGTCTTTGAAAAGTTGCTCAATCCTGGTTTAGAAGTTAGCCCTGAAAGGGCTCCCCGGTCCTCTATATTTATAAGCTTCTTCCCCTCGAGGCCAAGACCTTGTTTACCACCCTGGAGGACAGTGCTAGGACTCATGGTTGAGATTTCCTTTAGAAATCCAGGGCTTTCCACGGAAGGGCTGACAATTCTTTTTGTGCAGATGGCTCGCTGACGGGGTAACAGGATCCCACGTTTTCTACCCTGAGCGAGATGGCGTGCCACTTACCCTGGATAATCTTTGTAAATGAGTAGGAAAGAACAGACGCTGAGTTTTATTTCATATGAAGATTGAATTTGCAAGGACCTACTTATTGGTTACTTGATAACCTTGATTAACCGTACGGGTCACCAGAGTGCTTGTGGGTTTGTTGTGGAACTCAGATTCCTTAGCAAAGGACTCCTTGTGGTGAGAAATAAGGCTTCGTTTCACTGATTGCTGTTTATATAAGGGTTTTTCTCTTTATTGAATTTAGAATACTGTATTTTACTGAAGGAAGGGACTCCATGTTTCTATTATTTTCCATTTTAACTTGAGCTTTTCTTGTGTGATTTTAGAGGGCAGAGCCCACCGGTTGCTGAATTTAACTTACTCCTGAAAGCTCACACTTTGGAAACCTATGGGGTGGATCCTCACCCATGCAAGGTAACTGCGCTTCACCATGGGTCACGATATAATGATTGTTTTCCCCAAAAGAGAATTAATTGGCGTGCGGACCTGGCAGAACCCTCTGAGGATTTTTCCACAACCTGACCCCGGCCCCTACTTGGGAGGGACAACAGCGGGCTTGAGTCACGTGTTTTGGCAGCTGCTTTTCCCCACTGCAGTCTTCCAATTGCTCACTAATTGCTATGTGGTGGCGACATTTTCCTAAATTAACATACATGAATTCACTCTCCAAAGTTGCAGGATCCTGACAGATTTGCTTTCAAGCCCATTGCCAGCGAGAACGCAGTCTTTAAAAATGGGAGAGTAGAAGAATAAAAGAAAGATTTCAAATTACATTTTGGCATTAGGAGTACTTGTTCTTATGTTTTCCTTGGCTCATATTATTTTACAGTATTTGTCTCAAGGGTGAAACGCAGACCACCTATATCAGCATCACCTGGGTCGCACCCAGAGCCACTGCGTCAGGTTTCGGGTGGCACCGCTGGGGAAGCTGCCTTTTGGGCAAGCCCCTGAGGTGATGCTCATGTGCACATTTTCCAGAAATGTTTAATGGAAGCAATGCCTCCTTTCCATTTATTAAAACTAACCAGATGCTAGCTCTCATCCTAAGCTAAGCGTTTGTATCAGCCAGTTTCTTAAAAGTAAGATTTTGAGTTTTCCTGGAACATTTCTTTACTCAGATTGGACCAGCTAATAGTATCTGGCAAAGCCCTAGGCCTGTAGCTCTCAGCACATGATGCTCATTGGCAGCACCTCGGAATCTTCATAAGCACCTGCTGCCCAAAACGCACCACACCAATTACATCAGGACCTGTCGGGGTGGAGAGCAGACTCCCCAGATGATTCCAACCTGCAGCCCAGGTGGAGAGCCAGTGGTGCCTGTTCATAGTGGCATTTGCATCCTCCTGTTCTGCCTATGCAATTGGTTTTGGAATATTTGCCAGCTGCCCCATCCTAGTAATGGCTTGTTTATTCCATTTAGTGAATTAGCCTTTACACAGAAGTTGGAGCTTCTGTATTGATTTTATTTATTATTTGGAGACTGACTTGATCTTTCTGTTGTTGTTACTCCTTTATCTTCACTTATCTATGAGATGCTTGGTTTTCCTGATCTAGGCTGGAACCATAGTGGGCTCTTCTGGAGATATTTTTGTACTGAAATTGCCAGAAATCCTGTGTGGGGTTGCATCAAGTTAGATTAGTTGCTCAAGGCTTTGGTTTCATAGAGTGCTGTTGGCAACCAAGGACAGTTTGCTCACATTGCAAAGCAGATCTGGAACACAGGCAGCCCCACAAGACACTTGGCAGTAGACAGAGTGATTTGGGACAAATCTATATTTTTCTAGGAGGTCCCTCAAAGGGAAGAAGGTCCATTCCTAAAAGGGAAAAGCCACGTAATCTTGGACCCCACCATGATTTTGGAAGGCCTGCTCTTAGAAATTCCATCTCAGAAACTTAGTTTATTGCTACAATCATTGGAATTAATCTGAAATTAACCTGAGTGAGGATGAATAAGCTTACCATTTATCATTTATTTTATTTTCCTTAATCCAAATAGGTTTTTCCTTCTATTTTTTTTTCAGGATTCAACAGGCACAACAACATTTTTAGGATTCACTGCGGCAGGCTTTGTGGTATTCCAGGGAAATAAGAGAATCCATTTGATAAAATGGTGAGTACCTCTTTGGAGAACTAGCTTGCCATTTTTCTTAATCTTGTTTCCCCACCTCCCCTGTTTGGCTCTTTTGGGAATTGTCAGGTAAAATGCCTTGCCCTGGAGCTTCGTCATGAATGGGCTTATCATGTATAAATGAAACTCAGTCTAGCCTTCCTTTAGCGGGGAATTGGATTTGTCAAGCTGACGGGTCAGCTCAGGAGGCCTGGGCTCAGGGGCTGTGCTTTCAAAGAGAAGGTGTCAGTGTCACCAGTAGGTTCTACTGCTCTGGCCAAAGAAGGGACTCAGAGTGGGTCAGGGCGGGGCACAGGTGTGAGTTCCCAGGAGCAGCTCAGCACCCACCCTCCCCTACTCACTTTTCTCCAACCTCCTTTTCTGTTGAACCCTGGGTGCAGACTCACCCTTCGTTATCCAGTGCATCAGTGGAGATGCTTTGGGCAAAACGTAACTGGAATGTCTACTCACAACGGCTTGCAAATAAGAGGACTGATCAGCTCACAAAGCAAAATCAAGCAGTTCCATGGTCTGTTAACTTAATTGCCCAGCAACACCATGAAGGGTTTAGATTCTGTTTTCTTCTCTGCCAACCCAGGGTGGTGGCTTTTGTCCCCAGGCTCGTGTGCTCCCCACAGCAATGCCCAGAGCCTGGAGGAGAGCAGCCCCTTCCATGTGTATCTTTTTAAAACAAGGATAACTTTTTCAGAAGCCAGGTAGGAAACTTCCTAGATATCTAATTGGACAGAATTGGGTCACATGTGCCTACTTAAACCAGCCCTTGCAGAGAGGAATGGGAACTGCATGCCTGGGCTGGTCAGATCAAGACCCATCTCCTGGGGCGGGGAAGGGCATAAGCTGCATGAACTCCTGCCCTTGAGGAAGGATAAGGTTTAGGTTGTGTCAGTAAGAAAGTGGGAGGCTGGAGCCGGGTAGGTGACCAGCAGTGCTTGCTGTATCTAATCAAGGGACAAAATGGCCTTGTTAAAGAGTGAGGAAGGCCGAACTTTGTAAGCGCAGAGGCATATTGTAAAGGCTTAGTCTTGTTCATACCTACACCTTGACTCAGTTCCTCTCTGGTGGCCTCTGACAGGCTTGTCACCCTGTGGCTTACTGGCCTGTGGGCTCACTCTGAAGACCCCATGGGTCTGAGGTTCTTCTTGATAGGCAGTGGGCATCCTTGGTCCTGGAGGGGAAATGCCCTCTTGCGCTTACCTGAACTGCAGCTTCACGGTTCTGATAGCTTCTGGATATCTCCCAGCTCTTTATCCAATCCCTTCCCTTTCTCAGCACCTGCCTTCCATTCAAACCTTCTCCACTAGGTTAGCATCAGCTGGCTAATGTATACTCCACCCCCTACATCTTCTGCTCTCTTTTAGGATCAGCCCTCCCTCCCTAAGACCCCAATTTTTCTAAATAGCTTCCTTTTCTCTCTATTGCTGCCTTTCACTCAATTCATACTTACTTTTTTTTTTTTTTTGGAGACAGGGTCTTGCTCTGTCACCTAGGCTAGAGTACAGTGGCATCATCACAGTTCACTGCAACCTTGAACTCCTGGGTTCAAGTGATCCTCCTGTCTCAGCTTCCTGAGTAGCTGGGACTACAGGTGTACACCACCACGCTTGGCACATTTTTCTATATTTAGTAGAGATGGGGGTCTCACTCTTGCTCTGGCTGGTCTCGAACTCCTAGCCTCAAGTGATCCTCCCACTTCGGCCTCCCAGAGTATTAGGATTACAGGTGCGAGCCACCGCACCCAACCAAAATCAATTTATGCTTTCAACCTCCCTCTGTGCCCACTTGTTCTCTCCTTCCACAATTGACATTCTCAAAACTCTCATTTGCCTTTAATACATCATTGAACTTCTCAGAGTCTCAGTGTACAGATCTGTAAAATGGGGATCAGGTATATCTGGCTGCCTTGTTGGGGGTGGGGGAAGGAGAAGGGAAGAAACAAATGAAATAATGTGTGTAAGAGAGCTTTGTAAATCTGGCATGATTTGCGAACCATAAAGTGTAATTTACGTGGAGCATGCTGGTGTTACCCAGTGTTGTTCTCTGGATTTTTAGTACCTTGGAAAGAAGCGCCAATGCCAATCACCTTCAGTCCATTCCACAACACTTTCCCTCGGGATTCCTACTGACTTTGGGGAGTGTGGGTGATTTGGGGACTTCCCCATCCTACACTAGGACTGTAAAAGGCCTGGGGGTCCTGAAGGATGTTAGATCCTCAGGTTTTTGAGTTGGTTGAGCCCTGGAGTAGTTAGGTTAGGTTAGAACCTGGTGCATCTCAGTGCAGATTAATCGCAAGTCTCTCTCCTCATTAGGTCTCATTTTCTTCCTGGGTACACTGAAGAGTGGAGGTGGATAATGTCTGGGCCATTTGTTTCTGGCTTCTGCATCTTGTCTGCGTCTTGGTGTTCCTGGTGCAGTGCTGATGCACACTCCGTCCTTCTTGGCTTCTGCTTAGGCATGAGTATTTGTAATAGCCATGGTACTAAAACAAATGCAATCTTAGTTTTTGTTTTGTTTTTTAAAAATCCAGTGAACTTTGTCACTCTCACAAATCCTCTACCTAGGTTAAAAGAGGTTAATGTGACCTTACTCTTCTTTTCCCCCGAGGAAAAGCACAGGGGCATGTATCACTATACTAAGAGTTAGATCAAAGGAGTAAAAGTAGAATTCTCTCCTGTCTTTGCACACATCTTCCCGTTAAGGAAGCGACCTGGGTCTACATTTCAGGCAGGTTATCACTGGGCAGCTCCTTATGATGAAACCTAAAGTCACTATTTTGATCACAATTTGTCGTTCTTCATGTTGTTCTCACAATTTTGAACATCTCAATATATAAAAACAATTCTCTTATTAGCAGGGAGAGCAGGCATGGACATTTTGCTGGTGGTGGATGTGCTTCCTGGAGACAGACGTGGAGGGATGAGAAAGTCAGATACTGTGAATCCGTATCATTTCATTAACAGAATCTGAAATAACCGCATTCTTCCTACCTTGCTGAGTGGGCTCGCCGGTTAATGTTGTTTTGGTCATTAGTGTTCACGAACACTCTAGAGCTGTTTGGAAGAAAGATGCAGCCTAATTGTAAAAAATGGTGTAAATAATTCTGAGCTGTCTATGGATCCTCTCTGGGGAAGAAAATTGCTGTATGATTCACTTGGGGCTTTTTGCTGCTCATTAGACCTTCACCGATGATACGATAATACCTTGTTTCTTGCAGTCTGCTTGGCATTTGTGAGTCAGTGGATTCCTATGGGAAAGCCAGGTACCTTGGTTCGCTGCCACTTTTTTTCTTCTCACCCAGAGATTTTCTTTTCTTAGGCCAGATGTCTGCAAATTGAAGTTTGAAGGGAAGACATTCTATGTGATTGGCACCCAGAAGGAGGTCAGATACTGCTTTTCTAACTACCTGTTGTTGTGTGTGCATGGGAGATTCAAGATAAAATATGCCTTTAGGATTGTAGCACCCAAAGACCATGACTTTGGAGTGTGTGATAATAATGGAAGCTACATGCTAAAAACATTTTAGAGGTAAACACTGGTTTTGTACAATTAAGCATAAAGTCAGTGAGCAGTGCTGACGGTGTACAAAATAGATTGGGGTAGACTTGAGAATAAAAGATGGAACCTCTGCCTACGTGTTATTTATTTTTTGCCAAGATGCAGATACATGAAACAAATGAAAAATACATACAAAGCTAAATATCAACCAGTGCTGGTTAGAGTGTTATAAACTGAGTCCATTAAGTCCTCAGGATTACCAGATAGGTCGTGGGTTCACCAGGGAATGCATTTGGGAGGAGGCCATTACCAAATGTTCAGCCTCAGAGCTAGCTCTAGAAGTTCGCAGATTTTATTGATCCTGGTTTTCAGCGCAAGTACCAGTCATTCAAGGATGGCAAACAAGTTTTTAGACTAATCCAAGTCTGATAGAGAGGTAGATGATGCCTGGAGTGTTGAGGAGGAGTGTGAGGCTGCTTTTTATCAGAAACAGGACCCAGATAGATTAGTGATGTCTGCAAAGGGTGAGAGTAGGGGGGAATATCATGTTAACATCACTTTAAAGAGCATAGTAATGTGTTAAGTCCCTCTAAATCTGTGTGGTTGGAGGCAAGATACAAATAGGTAAATACCTGAGGAAAAAACATGAAAAACATAAACTGTATTTGACATGCCCTTTCTGGTCTTGTTATTTTTTTTGTTAGAAAAAAGCCTTTCTGGTCTTGTTATTTTTTTTGTTAGAAAAAAGCCATGTTGGCATTCCATACTTCAACACCAGCTGCCTGCAAACATCTTTGGAAATGTGGGGTGGAGAACCAGGCCTTTTATAAGTAAGTAGCTTTTATTCAGTTAATCATAGGTTTTAAAAGCACCCATGGAACTCCTTATTATGTATTGCAAATGGCTGCATTTTCATTTCTTTTAATATAATCCTTTTTTACTGTATTTAAGTGAATTATAAGTGCATTGTTCAGGGTGACTCTCAATCATAGACCAAGTCCTAAGTTCTATGTTAGGTGTTTCTCAAAGAGTCTTTGTGGGCTAGTGTGTGTGTGTATGTGTGTGTGTTTTAAATTGCTATTTCCATGAAATGGGTCACAGAATCAGTTTTTGTTTGG